>JAPMAE010010068.1:0-10341 GCA_036584705.1 Rhyacophila sp. 25_7 | reverse complement strand
AAAAGAAATATATATATATAACAAACAATGTGAGTTCTATGTACTTAACAATGAAAGAAATGTCTACTAATAAGAATTATTAGTTGTCACTACAAAAATATTTTTCTTGTCCATGACTTCCATTTACAACAGATAAAAAAAATCCAATTTTTTTTTTTATCGATCGTATTTATGTAAAAGGGAGTAACCCTCAAAGAACAATTTTTCAGGAGGCACAAAAACGTGTTTTAATGATTGAATGATTAAATAAGTCAAAGTCACATTTACACAAACTTAAAGTGCATGATGACCAATAAATTGATGTTTCATTTTTCCAATTTGATAATTGAGAAAGTCATTAAAAAAAATCATTAAATTTGACGTTTAATATTTTTTTTCTTTTTCATACAATCTTAGTAAATAGTTCTTTTTTCAATATCTGAAGCTGAATTTCAATAATAATTCGGCATTTTTGGCTTAATTTCTTTTGACAGAAAATGTATTTAGTTGTGAATATTCTGATTTTCAAATAAAAGTACGTTTGAAAAAATCTAAGGGTGACAAGCTTACATCTAAACAGGGTCGAATTAAGATGATTTAAATAATATTTGGAGCATAAAACATCATTTTACAACTGGTATTTTCATAGTCGCTTGTGGCATTAAACCAATAGATATATCTAGTTTTCTTTATTATTTTAACCATATCCGCTCCAAAATAAAGCTCATGGATCTCCACAATGTGAAGATTATTTAAACAGTTTTTATACGAATAATACTTTTCAATTATCAGCTCAACTGTTTCGGGTTCATTGTCTTGGCTTCAATACAAACGAATAAACATTTAGCATCTTAACTTTTTTCACATCGTCAACAATTTTCTAAATTATTATATATCATTGATCTTTTCTGAATTTTTTTATCAGCAGTACTTAACCATAGAATAAGAAAAATAGACAGAAAATAATTAAATGATGATGAAGCGCGATACAAAATAAAACGCTCAAGCGATATTTATTATTCTGCCAAAAAGGAATGAACATATCTTTACCTAACGGTCAGTCTACGAATTTTAAATCCGCCCACGTCTGGTGGGCGGCCGACGACGCCCGGGGCATTCATTAGGACCCTGGTCTATCTGCATGTTATGTTATTCTACAGACAAACAAGGAGAGAGATGCATTACTGAAACAGAAATTTTTGTGATTATTTATCAAATTTAAGCATCGTTGTAGGTATTTTAATCGTGTATTCCATTTATAACTGTCTTATTTCAGATTATATTTAAAATTCGGGGAAAAAAATTACAACGATTTTTGGTTATAGTACTCGTATAATTTGCGTGGGGTTAATGGTCACTGTTGTACAATTAATACCGTTTTCACTCCTGCAAGATAAATATTACCGCAGCTTATTGCCAATTTTTTTAAATACATAAATATTTTTTTTGAGTATTTTATGGATTAATAATTGACTCGACAAACGTTAGTTTTTTTTGATACTTTTTTTTAGATATTTTTAATTATATTTCATTTTGCACTTGATTAAATAATTTATCACTCATGCTGGACTACTGTTATTGTTAACACGTGAAAACACGTGTTTTCATCAACAATATTTACCGAATCAATTAGTTTAATTAGTTATAATCGACATATTTAATAAACTTTTAACATATGGGTGGTCCATAAACCACGTTACGTTTTTTTTTACCCTTCCCTCCATGTAACATCATGTATACATTCAGCTTGACCTCCCTCTCTTCTTAAAGATTATGTAACATTTCACATTAAATTGTAAAACAATTTATAAGTTTTCAAATGAAAAAACAATAAAAACTCGGCCACCCTCTTTTTTATAATAACATGTAGACGTTGGTGGTCATCTAACACGTTACGTGGATTATGAACGATCTCATACCAGCTGCAATGTTTATTTTCTTGTAATTTACTTTGAAGTAAGGTATTTTTAACTACAACTACAAAATAAAACATATATTTAAACGCATGTCATATAACTATATATCAAAATGTCAACAATATACTACTAAGTACGAGAAACGAGTTAACTCGCACATCTTAAAACGTAATTTGCTAGACAAATTTGAATATTTTCGATGTTTTTATTATGAAAATGCAGAAATCTGACTATAATATGATTAACTGCTTAGCCCACCACTACCCGCCATGTCTTTATACTCTTTCAAGAGTATAATGTGGGGTAACGAACATGAAGCGCTCTGCAAGAAAGCGCCAAGAGCTTCCCACGAAGAACTTTCCAACACTTTGATGTATGTGTACTAAAGTGTGCAGAAAATTCTTACTGTCCTAATTTAATAAGTTACCTATTTGGTAGAGCTAGTGGGAACAAACAATCTCACTCACCGTATGACGCCGCAAATTTTATAATATGATACATAAAAAGAAAGTCATGACAAAGAAACATTCTATATACTTTTAAAAGAAATATAGAAGTTCTACTTTCTAGCTTTAAAATTCACAGCTTACCGGGTTGTAACATTATGTCTGATGGAGTAAATGTTAAGACATTAAACAGACAATAAATGTAAATAATGCTATTTGCAAAATAAATCAAATCTCTACTTCTAATAGGGGAATCTTATATTATCAAAGAGCAAAAATTCTATAAATAAATCATGCTTAAAGAAAAGACAAGATTTTTATTAGTTTTAAAGTCTAATTTGCAATAAGCGTAGCAAAAGTTATTGCACTGATTCGTTTATAATAAAAAGAATACGGTTCATTGATAAGATTTCGAATGTTCTTACTTCATTGTTGTGAGTCATTCTTTGAGTATTGAATGAGAACAGGTTCTTGAAAAAAAACCAGCAGCAAATTTTGAATGGGTAACAGAATTGTTGAGAAATAGTAGATACTAAAAATAAATAAATAATTTAAAATAATAATTATAGATATACATTTTGATACCAATATGTACTTTAATTTGGGTATATTATAAGTTCTTCTTAGACATGAAATTCTTATAAAAAAATAAAAAGTAGGGAGGCGTAGTAGCATAAAAGTTTAAAACCGCTGGTGTATGATAAATAATTGTATAACTCTTGTTTCTTAAAATATACCATCAATGAATTAATAATATTTCTATAATATGCTGGTGACAAAATTTTATTCATATGAACAATATTTTTTTAATCATTCTTTTAACCGTATCCACGCCAAAACGAAGCATACGGATTTCCGTAATTTGAAAATTGTTTGGACAGGTATATTTTTTACGAGTAATAATGTCCTGGTTTTAAATGCACATGAAAAAAACCTGTGCAATTTTCGCCAGCTTAGAACCTCGGCTCGTAAATCAGATTCGATATCCACTCATCTCACAAGGGGTTTTTCTCATACACCATATATAGTGCATACGCATAGTTGAAACTTTAATAACATTTGCATTTTGAATCATACAAAATTTTGATTAAAAGTGTTACTAAAAAGTATTTCCGTCATGTACATTTAAAAAAAAATTGTATCCATTTTTGCCAGATCATTGATAACACAACTTTGTTTTTGCTAAAATCCGTTCATAATTAAAATTATATTTTGAGAGAAGATTGAGAATTTCAAGATAAAACTTAGACAACGCGTTTACAAAAATGATGTAATGGCTCCAAAACTATTTTTTTTAAATAACACAGGCTAATTTATTTATTTGAAATAAATATTAAATCAAATAAAAATATTTCCAAAAATAAAGATTGCAATATGCACTTGCAATCTTTATATGAAATATTTATAAAAAAAATCATTTCGCTATTTCTGAGTCGCCCTGCAGATGATATCTTACAACGCATTTCAGTCGAAATATATCTTGTACAAAAATGACTACTGAATAGGCATTCTCTTGGCATAAATCAATATGACAGTTTCAGTTCTTATTGTGTCATATTAGATAGTATTATATATTTTAAAAGCATCGTAAAAATTGAATCTTCCAGAAAAAAACCAGTTTCGATTCAAAATAGAATGCATTGAAATATCGTCGGGTTTCTGCAAAATTTATCGTCTGGAAAATCTAATAAAATTATGTACTTAAACGAATAAAATAACATTGTTTTTTGCTAATTTACAGTGAATAAACAAATTTATTAGTTAAGTCAATTTTAGTTGAAAATAATTAGTTTATATTTTTTATTTCAACTTATTCCATTTCAAAGCGAAGCATATATAATATATGTTCATAATGTAAAGAATGCCCTTAGAGATTTTCGCGATGTTAATAATTAATTATTAACTCAATTAATTTGGACCGTGTTCTGGTTTCAAATGCGTATAAAAACAGATGTAACATTTGCCAGCTGCGAAATTCAAACCAGCAAACCTTGACTCGTTAGATAGATGCACCATTTAAATACCTATTGAAGACGACAATACTTATATTATTGCCTAATTTAATTTTCATGGGTGACAAAGCCGTTGTCCGTATGTTACGAGTATATAACAAGTAACGCAAATGGTGATGTTTATCTTTTGAGTATTAACATTTTAACTGTTTTTGATGTGTCATGTATCTTATGGAGGCTCTACCATTATACTTCTATATTGAATGAAGTACGCGCCGCTATTTTGTTTTTTTTATACAAATGTTTTCTATATATGTATAATATAGCATATAATTTTATTTGTTTTAATTCATATTTTGTTGATTTTTACTCCAAATCAGGGTTTTTCAAACTTTTTTGTCTGTGACCCTCTTTTGAACATAAAAATTAAAAAGAACCTCCCAAAGAATGGGTATGTGTAGAAAAACATCCCGCAGTAGGAGTTTAATTTAAATTCAGAAGAGTTCATTTCTTCGATTCAATTGCATTTAAACAACAGCAGATTTACGAGTATATTTAGTATCAGTAAAAATTATCATTATCTTTGGTACATCTTTGAACAAATTATTCTGTGTATAATGTCTGCGATCAATACTTAAAAAATCACTGCTCTCGAGTGTTAAAAGGTTTTATACAAATACATTGATCTTTTACGAGATACTGTGATAATTTTTTATCTCAAATTTAGATGTCAAAAAACTAATTTCAAAACAACATAAATAAAATACGATAATTTGTGAAAAGTTTTTGATATAAAATCTTTAAGTGAATATAACAGCCTCTTTATGGCAATTATATGACCCAACACTCAAAATAACCAAAGCACTCACGGACGATAGATATCCGAAAAATTTACTTCTCTCTCTGTTAAAAAGCAAAAGCTCTCCCGAAGGCAGCAGCGCAAAAAGCTCAGAGAAATAAAATAATGATAATGCGAGTCAAGTCCGAAATGAATAGGCCACTTACGGATTCGGCTGAAATAAAAGGTGGCTTTTTGGGAGGCCGGGAGATCAGAGGAAAGGAAAATGAATTGAAACGAAGGTATCCGCCCGTTGGTTGAATGGACGGCGTCTGAATGGCCTCGGTGCTTCGTCAGGGCAAATCCCGGAAGGTATCAGAGCGCTCACTGACGAGAGAGTGCCAGATACCTGTTTTGTTCGATTCGTGTAACTAAATGCAAAGAGCAGTCCACAGAACTACTGTGCAGTACAACCATTGCAAACATTATTCACCGAAAATATACAGATAATAAAAAGCTTTTACCTACATGCCTATATGTTTTCTGATTTATAGTGATTTTTTTTATACTATGTATTAATAAGTTCAATGTTTTGGCTTTTGAAAAAATAATAATATAATGTTTGCTTTTATTTCAAACTTTTAACGTTGTTTAAAAAATCTTGAGTGATTTAATTGTAATCTTTTATAAAAAATATACTCCATTAGTGTTTGTTTTTTTATTTATATAAACACCTAACGCGTGCAATGATATTGGTCAGACTTTCATGATAGGTAAATATTTTCTCATATTTTTCAGCATGTAAATCAATACCGCATATCATTTGAAAAAATTGAATATTTAAAAATAGTTATCAAATATTTTTGTAATCTTTAAAGCATTTGCCATTTTATAATGACACTAGATTAAGACTAGATCATTGTTTATTATTTAACGTTTTTCAAAGTTTGACTTATTGACTGAGATAAAATATAAATAAAAATTGTAATAATAAAATATAAATAAGAAAAAAAAACAACTCTCCCGAATAATATTGCATTTTAAAATAAATATATGAAATTATCTTATATTTAATGAATGATTGAAATATTTTATTCACATAAATGATATTTCTTCAGATTCTAAAATATTATACACCACCAGCGGATCTAGAGATAACACCTTATAATTGTAATATTTATTACTGTTATTATTCCACATCTCTCCGATATGAATCATGTGGAATATTCACAGCAAAAATAATTTTAACAAATGTCTTTTACGATTCATAGTAGTTAATTACTATCTCAACCATTTTGGATTTGTCTTGGCTACAAGTACAAATGAATTAAAATTTGAAACATATTTGCAACCAGCTATAACACATGATCTCGTGACAGTTGTTTGCTATGTGGACGTTTTAGTTACTAATTTAATAAGAATGACATAAAATATTACAATTTAAAAAAGTTCAGTTTCACAAATCAAACTATACACATTGCAAATATATTTCTAAAATTCGCACTCTTAATGGTTTTTCTTTATGTAGAATTAATACGTCAATCAATTTCAATAATGTAAACCACGCTTTGGTATCTTTTCCTGTATTGTATGTCGGTACTTCGAGTGCTCAGTGGACGAATAACAGTGTAGGTAGTATTCCCCGTTGGTTTGAATTAAGAAAATACTTCAACTCGAGGGTGTTTTTCTGCCAGGTAAAGCTCCAACAAATTGCAGAGGAATTCAATCAATTATTAAAAAAAAAGTTTGAACAAAATAATTTTATCAAAATAAGTCAGTAAAATATCACAAATAGTAACAATATTTTGTGTATAGTTAATATATCAAATACATTTTAAGCTTTCAAAAAAAAAAATTTTCTTTTAAAACTTTTTTATTCAGCATTTTTTTTTTACATATTATGGACATTATAAAATTTTTGGTTAAACTCGTTCATAATATGAGGATATAAAAACAATGTAAGTACAAAATGAAATACAAGCAACAAATAATTAACACAGAACGTAAAAATGCATAAAATTAAATATTGTAGTTTATATTTGAGGAAGTCTATCGATTGAGTGTCATTAAACCTAAATTAATTCAAAAAACAAAATTTGCTTAAATGTTACTCACTCAAGTGAAAAATATCGATAGTCGAGATAATTACGTTGAATATACACTTTAACCTATTATATAATTTTATTGTATATCAGTTTTTATTTTATTTAACAATATTTTTAAAATCTCACATAATTTTGTATTCGATCAAAAAAGCGTGAATTATTTTCTTATATATTTCAATATATTTTAAATCTTGTTAACTACAAACACATTTTAAATAGAATAAAGAATATTGATATTTAAACAGTAATAATTCACGTTTATTATTTTATATGTAATATGTATTATTATTAGTTCAATTATTTTCGTCCATATCTTTATTTCAAGTGCATATAAAAAAACCATTAAAATTAAGCCAACAAGAAGATTTTAATACGCGATCCTCATATTAACGATAGATTGAAATATTTACTAACTTCGTAGTTACCTAGAGTAAAAATTTGAAACATTAATTTACATAAAAAAAACTTGACTTTTATAAAAACTGTACTTTCTACCTATGATAATCTAAAAAAATTCTACTTTCTTATGATTAAGCTCAATGAAGACGATTTGTTACTTTACTTAGAAACGTTTTATTTCTATTTTTTAGTTACAAAGGACGATGTTTTTTCTGTCATACATATTGCAGAACTTATTAAGTACCCGTTAACTTGAGAAAATTAAATTTTCATTTCTCTAATAATAATACTTGTTAATTACGAGTAATCTACAAAAATAAGATACATTAATATTTTTAAATTAATCAATAACATATAACAATTTTTATACGTATTTTCACCTACACATCACGCCCAGTTCTATTTGTTATGACGTTTCCAGCTGAATAAATAGCGTGAGTTTTATCTAAACATTTTATATAATCATACAGTTAATTTTTATATTACAAAAATACAACTACCGGGTAAACTATTAATTTGGTTTAACATAAAAATTAAGAAAAGAAAAATTTCATACTAATTTACTATTTTTTAAGTTATGATAGAGCATACAGGACATATTATGATAAAGAATTTTATGAGTAATAATTCATTATTCCGGATTTTTATGACTAACTGTTAATTACAATAAAGAGATATGTCGAAACAGCTTTCAAAAATGACCTTGAAAAATCCGTAGATGTATATAAATTACGAGAGTGTATATATGTAAAAAATAGTATTTTTTAATGACATTGCCCACATACACATACATCACAACGTTTGTAATGTTCGAAAATATTCTCACGCCGCGGGTCAACAAATAACAAAATTTTGCATATTAATGTTATTAACTCAATCAGTTGGGTTAACGTTTTGGCTGCAAACCCACAACTATCGGATTACAGAGAAGGATGTGCTTTTCACTGATCTACTTATAGCAATTTATTATTCAATGAAATCTATTATAACAGACTTTTCTTTAATATTTAAAAAGTAAATAATCATCATTCAAGAAGTAAAAATATGTCTGTTAAAATAATCAATGTTATTTTCATTGTTCAATATATTGGTTTTCTTATAATGATTGATATATAATTAATATATATATAATATAATTAATCATAATTTTAAATTGGTTTTAATATCCCTGAAATATAGTATGACCACTGCTATGAACTTTTTGAGATGTTTAAAAAGGATGTACATAAAAAAAGCTAAAGAATCAGCGAGATTACGTTGCGCTGAATGGCTAAACGTGGGAGCCTCGGCTCGTTGAGTTATCATCAGGGTAGAATCGCACAATTAGATACCGCAATTAAATAGGAAAAAATCTCGAAACTTTCGAGTGAAGTAGATACGCTTTGAAGATGCTCACATGAGTAGCCATGGCATTTTTGTTGGATTGGGACCTTCGTTGAAAAATATTTCAAATCTTCAGTCGCGGACATTATTTTTCATTACTCCATGCTAAGTGTTTTACATACTACATATTGATTTGAATTGAATGAATCGAAAAACGATAAATCTACTAACGTTTTTTTAATGAACAACGGAATCGTTGCAATAAAACTAGTATCTCTAGCGGATTGTGCTGATCCATAGTATTGGTGACTGCTTTATTTGCTGAATTTGTATTTATTTTATTAAACAACATAATAAAATCGTTATTTTAGACTTTTTACATACAATGCTACTCAAAAATAGCAGAACTGCTTTTTTATTGAAAATACTAACCCGTTACTAACTCATAAGTGATGCAGCCCAGCATGCGAGGTCTACTCAGAAGTAATCAAAATCGGTAGTTTTCTGTATGATCATGGATGGTGAAATATCATTATCTTTGTGGGCTATGGATAATGATTCTAGTGATGACATATAATACGAAGATTTTGGGTTTATCCATATCATGAAATAAATATTGACCGCCAATTGCGGCAAAAGAACTCCAAATTTCAGATAGATTTTTTTTAAAACAGTTATTTTACAACCCAATTTTATAACAATACGTTATTGTAATCAATTGGACAAGAAACTGGGTAATTTAAGTAAAAAATGAGTCGACAGATTGAGTAGTCTACAATTGATTACTAATGCATTACTGGCTGATTAGTAACAAGTAGCGCTGTGTACAGTGTCTCATTCAATTACAAAAATTCTGTCTCATGTTGAACTGGTTGGTGATTTGCGTCAGTGATCAGTTTCTTTTGAATATCTTAATCTCAATTTAAAATACAGATTTATAAACAAATGTTTCCTAACCATTAATTATTGTCGATCTAGTTTCAATATTTGTCTAATATTTATATGAATCGATTAACTATTTTGTGAAGCAGTTTGAAATTAAATTTCTATTTTTGAAACACTTGTCAAAAAAGACATATTATTTCTGAATACAAACAGTCAATGTACACAGTGCAAGTCTCTTTCAATAAAGGCCATCTGATTTAAAACTCGCTAATATCTCACCGTTGTATCTCATGAGTATTAATATTTTTATGAATAATTATTTTATTTCTTTTTTTTATAATTTTTATTTGTCTGCGTATTTTTTTATAGATCAATGAATCTTTTATTTATATATAATTCAACCTGTCCAGAAGTATAGATGCGCATATTCATTCGCTCAAAATTTGATTTGAAGAAGTATATGTATGTCAAGCACCAGGCAATAAAATACTCGTATATATTATTTATACATTAAAAAAACATTATGCAATAATAATTTAATAAAATTGAAAGCTAGAT
>JAPMAE010010066.1:0-10341 GCA_036584705.1 Rhyacophila sp. 25_7 | reverse complement strand
TATTGTGAACGTATTAAACTAATAATTTGTAATGTCCATAATATGTAAAAAAAATGAATAAATAAATCATGTTTTATATTAATAACACCGCAAAATCGTACTACCTCACAAATATGTATCGAATGAAGTCTTTGCTAAAACATGGTTGGAAGGAATACTCATTATATTAATGTTTTACCCACGTCAATTTACTCGTATAACAGTTTGTTTAGCATGTCGGTTGGTTCCTTTCTATTATAATACCTCCAATTATATTTCAATACAATTAATGATAACAGAGTATCTAAAGAGAGACGGGAAATGTCTACATTTCCTCGTTAAAATTCTTGCAAGCTTATTTTACCAAAAAAGGTCAATCTTAGATATTCTTAGAAATTTTTTACCTTTATTCAGTGTTGTACAAATATGTTTTGTTTTCTAAGAGACTTTTTAAAATCAATGTTTTCATCAAGGAATTGCTTATTATGTACGTCATCATTTCATGCCTTCGGGCTACGCCAGTTTTTATTACATTAAATATTTTTTTAATCTTCCTTATACTCGTGCCGGTATTTCCACCAGACAACTTTCTTCACATTAAAACATTATTTTTCTACAAAGTTTTCAAATGTGCTTTTAAAATGACTGAATACTTATTAATACAGTAAAATTAAAAAGTAATTTGTTTTTTAGGCTGCAACTTTTTTAAGACAGTTTCACACCTTATCTTTAATACACGTTATAAACTTTAGTATGGGACCAAATGGGACTTCTAGAGCCACCTTCAACCCCATGCATAATGTTTGAGATTCACATCTGTCCGCGTTCAAAATAAATTTACATCTAGTTGATACTTGCATATTAATAAAATCATAATGTGGCGAATCATGAAACCTTATGATGTATCAGAATAATCGTTTAATGAGTTTCCAAAACAGATAACTGTGACAAATTCTGGGGGAGTAATATTACATTTAAACATAAATTAAAGTAATGTAGGAACAGACCACTTAGTTTTTCATCACACTCAAATTAAAAATATGATATTAAACTTGGATTGGTCATATGGTGAGAATGCTTGAATTGCATCTCAACCAAATATACATATTTTTCAAACCATCCGGATCCCGTTGTTTCGAGAATCTGTTTATTACCATCTTCATCATGTATTTGGAGAGTTACGGGATCTAAAATAACGTGGGAGGATGCAAAAGGATTGTTTAGCAACAGAAACTTCTATAAGCAACTTATGGTGTCCATATAGTCCGGTTAATATACGTGATATGGCTTAAAAAAGAAAATAAAATGCTATAGTTCTGGGTTTTTGGGAGAGGCTTGCAGTACAGTTTGAATAATCTATAATTTATATATTATTACTAAATGAATCTTCTCTATATTCAATCAGTAACTAACATAACCCTCATATAAATACCAAGCATTGCGGTCTTTAAAAATCAATCTATTTCATATATGTATTTAATCGCAATATTTATTATTAATAGGTTTACTATATTTTTTTCTCGCTCGGGACAATTTTGAAAGATTACTCCAAACAGAAAATGAGCACCTTCCATGCAGTCAAGAAAGAAAAACGCATATTCAAATGATTATTATAATTTAAAAAAGCTAATTAATAGAGTAGTTAAAAATAATAATTTGATAGTAATAATTACTTCAAATAATAAAAAAGTTTTTATATTTAATATATTATCAAAAACATATTTTTTTTAAATATGTAAGCTCGTCTATTTCGACATTTTCAATTGATTATTGATGTTGTAATAGACCAAACTGATTTTGAATATTAAAATTATACTATTTTTTAATACAACAGCTTTCTGCCAGAAATTAACAGTAAAAAAATAGGCAATTATATCTAATAACCTTTTATTGAAGTTATTGTATTATTATAAAGATATTAATATCAATAACTGGCGTGAACTTAGATTTCTTAAACTATTCTTTGTTAACACTAACCCTGTTAAAAACTTCACAAAATTATATTATGCACTATCTCTATATAATAAATAAGCTTTTATAGTTAATTGAATCATTTTATTTCTTTCTTCAGAGCATACCCTATTTATTTTTGACAATTAATTTGCAACTTTTCTTTAAAATTCAATATTTAAATCAGTCTGTCGTAATACCTAATTGCAATTTTGTTACGCTGCAAATTTCGACTTCTTGTATATTTAGCTTTATTTTTTATTTTTCTAAATGACCGGAACAAAATAATGAACTAATCAAAATGCCGAGACCATACCTTCAAAAATACGGATAGCTCCGGTTAAGCGAAAACGGGTGGTAGGCTTAATTATCAACGACTTTAATCAGATATTTAATAAGTTCAGTACGTTATTCTTTCATATCAAACAATAATAAGTTAAACATTAATTTGTTAAAAATAACTGATCAATAGTTTCAAAATATTATACAGGTTATTATTATATTTTTTTATATTTTCAATTTTAAATGTAAAGTCAGTAAAATTGTTTTAAAGTTTATTAATTACAATATTTCTAAATAATATTCAATTATTTCATAATAAAACTCAGCTGAATATTTTAAAATTTTCTGATAGAATTGTAATTTTTGGAAACAGAAATCTGGGGAAAAGCGGTAAACATCGTACAAATATTATTAACCTCTCAAGTTTTTAAATTTATGAAATAAAATAATTTATGATTTCAGTTTCTGTTTTGCTTTCTGTTATTGTATGTTTTAGCATAAAATATTAGCAATATTTTTGTGAAATTGAAATCGTTTTCAGAACAAGGTAAAATAAACGAATGATTATCATCGTATATTCATGAAGTGTTTTGTGTAAAGTTACTATAACGAAATTTTGATTTTTTCGTATACTAAAATTTTTTTCCGCAAAACAAAGCAAAATGTTTACAGTAAACTGAAAATTTTCTAGGGTTTTTTAATATAATAAATTTTATTTTGTAATATTTATGCTTAATTTTGATTTAAACAAACTTTTTCACTGACAAATTTGGATCCAGTTAAAGTACAACAAAAGCCATGAAAAGTAAATATATATATAGCGAATACTTCCTAAAACAATCAGGTGATATTATTTTATATAATTTAACTATATATTCATAAAATTCTATAATTTATATCATGTGCTATAATATTATAGCATATCATAGTTATGATTCTACACATATTTCAATTGTAATGCTTGTAAACTTAACTATACATTTATTTGTTGAGTAATTAAAATGTTTCTATACTGACCTCTTGTGATCCAAGAATTGTAGAAGATATTCCACTGACTTCTAAAAGAAAACATATTCTCCAACTAAACAGTAAAATGTACAATGATATGGTATACTTCATTTTAATTAATTGCATCTTGTTTCTAAAGAGATTTTTTCCCGAACATTCTCAAAATCTTCGTTGGCATATTTGTTTTTATCACGATTCATAAAATTTTTAACTTTTTGTAAAAACTATACTTTAGATATTTATTTTAAAGCTAAAATAAACCATTTCTATTTTAAAGCACTACACTTTTTAAAAATACACTTTTATTTTATTTACACTGCATAACACTTAATTTTAATATTTTGATTCTTCATTGCAGCACCATTCAGCTGAAAAAAAAATATTTAATTAATACAAAAATTATCGTATTAGTTATTCATATAAAAAATATTAATACTTATTTTCATATACTACATTAAAATAAACTTAAATAGAAAAAAACAAACATTGCTTTTGACAGTAGACGTATAACAAATACGGTAGCATTCAATAAATATTTATTACCGTCATAAAATATATATTGTTATAATGATTTAATAAATATTCGATATAGGGCTTTACTTGTGAATTCATATCATAAATTTACGTGAGTAAATTTGGCATAAAAAACTCATTTTACCTTAATGAAAAGACGTATTGTAGATTTTTGGCAAATACGTCAAATATGTCTATAACTTTTATCATTTAATCGAATTAAATTTGACCTAACCAAACTTTTTTTGTTGTTGTATTTTCTATGCTTATTTTTACTTACACATCTGTTTTTAAACAGATGACCGAAGTTCAGGAATATATACTATGTTAAAAATATATTTACACGTTCGGTATATCAATACATTTCAATTTATTGTGTACAATGATTCATTTAACATTTTATTTCAATATTATTAAAAATTATACTAATAATTATACATTTTTTTCTTAAATTTTAACTAATTTTAACTGAAAAATAAATATAACATTTTTCTTTTTTTTCATTCGCAATATTTTAATTTTCATCGTATTAAAAATGCTAGATTTACAATTTAATTGATGACAAATACATTATTTTTCACCGTGTAATTATTTGATCAAAATTTATTTATATATTTCAAAGGCTGCAACCAACATATATGTCAAAAGCTCGTCATATTTTAATTCTACAACAGTAATATTGCTGAAAATGTCTACTAACTGAGTACTGTTGGCCAAAACGAAGAAAATAAAAACACACATATTTAAACCAGTTCTTATATTAATATGAAGTTATGTTGATACACCTATTCCCCTATTTACATGGTACTTTATTTACACGACTTCACTATTACTCGGTTTTTAAAAAATGAGATTAAAAAAAAAAACAAAAAAAAATGTGAAAAAATGCCATGAATGGTGAGTGACAGTGATCCTGATGAAAAGGAGTCTAAATTAGTTGCGTTCACAGCAAAGTCATCCGTGAACAACTTAATTAGGACGAAAATTGGGTAATCATTCTCTACATGATGACCAAAATGTTGAACGAGCTTTTCTATTTCTGCGACATCAATGAACACTTAACCGAATATGAGAATGTCCATGAAAATTTGACCAAAAATCAAACACAATTGAAAATTAGGGAGTTCATTACCAAGGTTTGCCGATCTGAAATTGTTTCTAATTCATCTAACATCGAATTTTAATTACATTAAGTACTATAAAGTGATGAAAGTGACATCATACCAATCAGGGGAAAAAGATTAATAGTCTACGAAAGTGATAACAGTAATTAAATTTTTGGTTATTTTTTAAAATTCTTATTTTTTGTTTCTAAAATGAATTACATACATTATCTTTATGTTTTGTCATTTTATGAATAGACCGTTATTTTTATGTTTTTAAGATATATTCAATTTTATTTTACATTACAACAAATGACTGACTAATGCACATTTTATTTTGTTTTCGATTTACACGATTTTATAAGAAACCTATCTTCAATGTAAATTGATAGATATGTGTGTTAAATATGAAGCTAGGTAAAAAAAATCAATAAAATAATTTGTTCATTTAACACTATATAGATTGTAACAGCATTCATTTTCATAGATTTATAAAACTTCCATTAGAAATACATTAATAATAGTTACATTTCATTCTTGATATTATATTAGGAACAATATTAAAAATCTAATAATGTTGACAAACATGTTAGTTACATATTTTTTTAATATCCATGTTTAAACCATATAGCTTTTTTGACAACGAGATCATGAAAATTATTTAAAAACAGATTTTAATTTAATATTGAATATGTTAAGATTTGAATAAATATATTACAATTGTGTATTTTATTATTAACGTGACATTTTATTTTTTTATCTATGTTCATATGAAAACCCTATTCCTCTTTACTGATTTGATTTATGTCAACATATCAGCGTATTCTCAAATTTAATCAAAAGAAATATTGTATACATGTATAAAATTAGATTCTCTTAGATAATTTTCATGAAGTTTTAATGAAGTTTTTAAAATACAAAATAAATTGAAATATGCGATTCATTTTTATTATCGATATCTTTCATATGACAAAATAGCGCCATTATACAGAAGTAAGATTGCGAGAAAATAAATAAATTTGATGGCATTTCAAACGCGGAATAAAAGAAACATAATCATAAAATAATTTCAACACAACAATAATTTAATACTTAGTATATTTACAAATTTATAAACTTGTTATCAAAATTATTCGAGTGAAATTTTCAAAAACTAGAAATTTTCATCGCATATAGATAAGAAATGATTTAATTTTTATATGAATACTATTAAATCATTAATTTAATCTATTACTTACATAATAAAATAATGATACACTTTTCATTTATCTGTTTTTAAGAACATCGAAGAAGTGAAAACGTATCGATGTATATTTTTCATCCAAATCATCAAAAGATTTTATGCAAATGGCATATTAAAATTACAAAAAAAAATGAAATAAAGTTATAGCTGTCGAGGGAAAATATATAATTAATAATTTATATGGTAGACTGCCGTTGATTTTTTAATGAAAAAACGAAACTTAGGTCCGATATCCTTAATATTAAAAACAAAAAATATTTATTACACATTGGGTTTAAGCGTTAAGATGTGAAATGGATGTACGAGATGAAAAGACTCACACCCACACATTTGACCAGTCAACTTTTGACTATTCATGGCAAATTTTCAAAGCTAGTAGATAGGCCAAACTGTAAATGTGGTCATGACTACCAGACTACTAAGTATGCATTTTAGGAGTGCCGCTTATGCATTTATCACACGGCCATGGACATCTAAGCCAACTTTAAGACATCGGCATCTTACGAGGACCAATTTTGCGCAGACTCCCAAAATGACTCGTCGGTCAGGAGCCTAGGTAGCCGGGCTTATTGAGTCGTCAGTTCTACGGGGTGCATATGGCACCTCATCCCACTAGCGAGTAAATGACAAGGCTTATTGCTACTCATTCTCATTCTTTCTTTTTCTAAATTCTTTCTTTTAGCATATTTTACATGGCGATGCCGTCTCGTGTGACTCCACTTTAAAATCAAAATATGGGAAATAAAAAAACGTAGATTTCGTGAAGGGTCAGGCAGACAACCGCGCATAATCGTGGTTGAGAGTGCTGGTTGGTCAGCGGTGGATCCTTCAAATATGTTCCAAACATGATTTGTTTATACTTGGAATGCTTTCTAAAATAATCAAACATAAATGAAAGATAGAATAAATATTAACATTTCGTTTTAAATACTCAATTACTATGTTTTGAAATCATTTGTATTTCAAATACTGTGGAAAACCGATATCGTGTACTAAAATTTAAATATTACGTTCAAACATTAAGTAGTATATATGTATAATCTCGGAGTATATATGGAACTTTAAAAAAAATAGTGGAAAAGTATTATTATTTATAAGAATTCATTTATTAACATAGTCAATAATGAATTAAAATAACGTTTAGCACTAGTTTTTAACGTGGATGTATAATTTTTACAGTTTAAGTAAGTATTACGTAAAAATTTAAAAATAAATCGACAATGAAAAAATGCGATAATTTATAGAATACGAGATTTTTTTATATAGAAGTGTCTTCTATATAAAATAAATTGTTTAACTTCTTTTTATACATAATTCCATCAATGCAATGAAAACTATATTTGATAGAAAATTATAAATATTTTTGCTTTTTTTTTATGTAATACAAAATAAAGGTTTCCGTCTTCAATAAATACGGAATGGTGTATGCGTATTTTGTATCGACCGGGAAATAATACACGTGTCAAATGCGAGCTTTCAGTGATTCCTCAAGGCCATGATTTCATGTTGTCGATAATAATGTTTCAATAAACAGACAAGAACGAAAGTTTTCTCAATAAACTGGGGCACGAGTACATAGTATATTATAAGTTTTCGCTAGCACTTCCTTCCTCAAGCTTACACACAAAAGTAAATAAACCACATCAAACATATGTTTTTAAACATTATATACGACATTTACATTTTCATATCTCGTTAATGGGATTAATTTGACATATTTTATTAATCGCGATTAATGTAATTATTGAATATCATATATTTTCAAAATAATTCAATTTTACACATATTTGTATGAAATACAGAAAGTAAATGTTTTATTAACAATTTTGTTAGATCGACAATTAAAATTTCATAAGATCGTCAGCACTGACCGTTTCCACTCTGAAACAGAGAATTTGAATTTCTGCAATGTAAACATTGATTTTTTACGAATACAATTCCAATATTTGTTCAACTTTACACATTCTTTCTTCTAAATACTTTCTTTAGCACACTGTGCATGATTATACCGTCTTGTGCGACTCCGCTAGGAGGAGGTTTAAAATCAAAATCTGAGAAAAAACATAGCTTTCGTGAGTGTTCAGGCAGGCGACCGCGCATAATCACGGTTGTGAGTACTGGCGGGTCAGTGGCGGATCCTTGTTAAACTTTACAAGTTCTATTTTCTGATTTTAAACATGTTAAAACATAAAATTAAATTTTTAGGTATCTACAGAATTCTAGCATACTATCTTTATTTAATATATTTGGAAGCGAACATTACGTAGTGGTTCATCATAAACATATTTTTAACGTTCATTATTAGCGTTTTTACTTTATTTCTAAATATTTTTTTGTATTTATAAACGTTTCAAGTCGATTCTTTTAAAATACCATTAACACACGTCCACATAATAAATTCTATTATTTAGTGTATTCTTTTTCTAATTTTTTTAATAACTTTTTTTATTATATTTGTAGGGGTTTATAAACGTACATAAGTATTTTTTGTCCACTCTGTATATTGTACAGATATATATATATATAATATGATTATTATGAAATCAACATGTTTTTCTGACGCGAAAGCTCCGTATGAAAGTTTTGATGTATATTATGAGTTAAATATGTCAGCGGGGCCAGGACTACGCGACTAAAATGTATCACATACGAGGGACTACCTTTTTTAATCCAGCTTAGTGTAATCATGAGAAATAATGATAAATTATTTATGTACACGTGAGTATATTACAATTTACAATAATCATGTAACATCATTACGAACTATATATGAATATCTTATCTCGAGTCATTCGACTAAGTTGACACAATTCAAATAGTATAAATACTATTATCTGTTCTTGATCCTTACTTAAAGGTATCGTCAAAACTGTCATACTCTCATGACAGTTTTTAGTCTAAACTTTGATACTCGTAATTGAAAAACGGAACCGCAAACTTTACCTGAAATTCTGTAAAATTCGATGTATGGATTGGTGTTTTATTATATAAGTATAAAAAATATTTGAAGATGAAAAATTCGGTGAGCTTTGACGAAACAATATTCGGACATAGACAATTGAATGTAGTTAAGCAGAATCTATCTAACTCTCATTTTTACAAAATTGAGATTTTCACATAGTCAAGTTAGTTTAAACTGAAACTTCAATGTGCTAAAGACGCCAATAAAATTAGCAAAAATACTATGGTCATTTTTTTTAACCTACATCAACATAATTTCTTATAAAAAAACACGTTACACACGTAAAAAAACCATCCAAGTGGTTTGAGCGTTTTCTGCAATTTTTCACATGGAAATAATTGACATACAAATAAGTTTATATAATGCGAGTGATGCATAAAATCGCTATTATATGAAACATGTTTTTAATTCGTATGTCATATTGTGTAAATCTAAAGTTGAATAAATTGTAATATTTTTGTCAATATGACTTGTTTCTTTGGTTGTACAAGTATCTTCTGTTTTACTTATTTAAACAGTGAATGATGTAGCACATTGGATCTTCATAGCCTAAAGATTTTCTTAACATTTATTTTTTACGAGTAATAGTTGTTAATTGTTAGCTCAACCTTTCCGGGTTCATGTCCTGACTACAATACAAATGGATAAACATTTGTTTTTTTTTGCGACCAGCGCGGGCCTTGTACTCATGATTCCCAGCTTGCTAGGCGTTTGCGCTATCCACTAGCCTAACGAGGTAACACAGTATATATTATTTAAATCAAAACGACTTTCGTTTATTTTGATATTTTCAACTGATATACTATATAAGTAGGTGAAAACGTCATAGCTAATAGAAGCGGATAGATTTTTAAAATAATATATTTTTATAAAATATGTACTATCAAAACCCGTGTTTAAACTTAAATATTTTTCAACAATATTTTTCGAATATTCAACAAAATGGAAGCTTCGAAAACTTTATATATTGCATATTTCAAGTTATTTTTATGAAAGTACCTTTTCAATACGAATTAACTTCATTTGTCGTGTTCAAATACAACTTAGCTTTTAATCTTACTCAATTATATGTCTATTGATATTGAAGATTACAATTTTAATTTCATCTGTCTAGAATAATAAATTAATTACCTGTCTCATTTTAACTTTGTGCTAATTGTTTTATGTTCAATGTGAATTAAAAGCCAGAACAAGTATTTATATGACGAACAAAATGATACCAAAAACTTGCCTAACAATCAAATACAGGGTCTTTCATTAAGCGCTTTCTATCTTTAAATTTAAATAAAACAAAGTGTGTG
>JAPMAE010010064.1:0-10342 GCA_036584705.1 Rhyacophila sp. 25_7 | reverse complement strand
TTGCACAAGACGGAAAAAACTGGTGTAGCAACGCATGCCGGGTTTCAGCTAGTTTAAAATAATAGTGGTATAATTTCAGTTTTAAAGTCACAGATCAATAAGTTTTTATTTTATAAATAAGGTTATATTTTTTTCAACGAAAATCAGTACTATAATGCTTAGGAATAAAAATGGAATTATAATAATACATTTGAATATTCAAATTGAGAGGTGAGGTCTAGAAAGTTGGTAGAATTACTAATACCCAAACTTATTTAGTATTACATTTCATTCGATTTTTAACTTAATTATTAATTACACTTCTTCATTCAATTTTTTTTAATTCATAGGTGCCTAAAAAATAATCTTGGTAATCCCCAACATAGTTTTTTAGTATATTTTTAAATAGGTTAGAAACTTTCAATTGTGATTATTATAGAATTGTATCATTGCGAGTTATCAAATTCGTACACCACACCCTTCAATTATTGAATAAATTATATTAAAACGGAGATAATTTACTAGTATTGTGAATACAATTCAATGTCCTTTGATTGCTAATATGTAAGTATAAAACATTGTTTTTGGAAGGAATACAAAGTATATATATGGAGATGAATCAATATAACACTAATGGATAAACACATTATATTTCGAACATGTCTAAGATATAAATTAATTTTTCACAAATTGTGAGTTACACCACTATTATTCTAAGTGACATATCATGGAAACCTTCTCTTGAAGCAATTTCAGTTTCGATCTAATACGGTCTACAAATTTCTATTACGTAAGTATATATTTTTCTTCTGTTATTGATAAATAACTCATGTTTATGTAGAAATACTTATAAAAATTGCAGCATAGCGGTAAACAAAGGCTTATATCATTATGCCATTAAATATTATTTCAAAGGATATCAAGAGATTTCATGTGAATTTGACATCTGACCATTTCTAAATTAAAAACGTCCACGAAATGTTAGTTTTCAACTTAGCGATAAAGATTTATGTTCTCTACTATTGGAATAAAATTGTATGAACAATTTAAAGACTATATAAGCTGTCAGCCTTCTGGGAAATATTAAATTATCAAACAACAACAAATTATAACATTTGAACTATTAGGTTTTAAATAAATATCTCATTTGTTGAGTTCCAAGAAAATAAAAAAACGTTTTTTGGCTCTCCTGTAAAGTTACACTTTTATAGATAGCGTTGTTTGACTTTAAACTCTCGAATTGCTCCCCTTGAGATGCCGCAATTTTACTAAATGTCTTAAAATTGGCCTCTATGCATACCATGTCAACGTGCTCAATGGGATCCGTATGAAGGCGGATCCCGGTCGTGTTTTATGATTTTTCCCCCGGTACTTACCCGCCAGTATTTGCAGTCACGTGTTGTGGGAGGGTACCTGTGTGATATAATTGTTAATAATGAATACACTTTTATCTACTTTTGTTTAAATGTTCCAGATTCGCCGGCCCAGCCTTGCGAAGGTGCCGTGACGCATCCCCTGAGCAGCAGTAGCACCACTCTGATAAAAAATACTCCAGTGGCGTTCATCGTAACCCTGATAATGCAGGCCGCATTGAATTGCGCAGTTGGCTTCATACTACATGCACTGTAATTAAAAATGATAGTATGGTGATTAACGACAAAATAATAAATAAATTTGATATGTAGACGGTTATATGAATGAGACACCTTTCGCAAATACATTTCGTAGAGCAATTATTGCACGCAGGCCTAACTTTAGGTATACAACTAAATACCTAATACGTTTGTAGGTTTGATTTTGTAATGTATCTCCACAGTGTAAGGGTAGTTGATAATCGAAAAAGCACTGCACGATAGCGAATTGCAACTACGGAACGTAATAATTTTTAATTATTATAAATTGTAGACCGTTGGGGAGTAATAGTGTCATATTGTTATTATTAAGAGCGATACGTAATGAAAAGCACATTATTTTTACATAATAATTATTATAAATAACATTATAAACTCAGTTTTAACCTAACAAACTGCATATGAAGCGTCTACTTACAAAAAGCGATATAAGCATATTTCAATATTTTCGGCAAATAATGTTTTTATATTGCGAAGTCAAGTTTTGTTTTATGTGAGGATTCTTTATTTTTATCGGATTTTATGTTTAAATTTAAAAAAAATAACAGTGTTTATTAGCTGATAAACTTTCAAATGAAATAAATATTTAAATACACGCGTAATCAACCACATTTCAAATATTCCAATGCATGAACATTTCGCGTTTTATTTTTTTTCATTTGTTTATATTGGGTTTTAGAACATAAAATTTTCACACACAGTGTAAAGTTGTGCGTAAAATGCGAACGTATTTTTTTTCGATTTCGACAAAATGTGCTTTTATCGCTTTTTGTAACTAGACGCTTCATATATTATTTTATGCAACAGAATACTATTTCTATTTTATATTCACGTTTCATGGAACTATGTTATAAAATCATTTTCAGTAGAAAAAATATCATTTAGTTAACTGAAAAATTGTAATACCAATATTTAAAATGTTGATAGATTATGCTGCTCAACTTGAAAGAGATTTCTTTATTACTGTATCGTGGTGTTGTTTAAAATGTCTATGTATTGTGTGCCCGGGATGGCCCAGTATAAAAAATGTACATTATTACATGATGAATATTTGTAGTAATTGAATGTATGCCTAATTTTAAAGTTCAAACTTAATATACTTATGCATTCATGTTGTCAATGCAATATGCTTTTGATCAAAGCATACGCAACTTTTAATTTTATTAGTTGTTTACTTTACCGAATTAATTCTTGAGAGAATGTTCTTAATCATCGCTACATCAACAATAATGTTGACAAGAACTGTTCTCAATATTTAAAAAAAAATTATCATTGAAGTGACTATAGTGTTCGGTGTTGCTTTATCATGTATAATGTCAATTATTGTTATCTTTGTCTAGAGAATACTGTTTGTGACTAGAAAATACATATCATAATTCCCCGGTAGTGTGAGGGTCAAAAAACATTATTCGTGTGTTAAAAATGCCTATAGAAAACATATCAAATATATTAAATAAATAAATGTCAGAGTGTTCGAAATAAACGTTATGTATCGCCCTCGCATTTCATATTTAACATTTTATTAACACATACTCGTAAGTAATAATATACTTTTTAAATTTCTACAAAAAACATTAATTCTTCTACATTATACATTTTAAACATTCACGCTGGAGAGTGTTTCAATTACTGATATAATTTTAAAGACAACGTGTAAAAAATTGCTTTGTTGTTACTATAATTAAAACTTTTTTAACCTTTTCTGTGTCAGATATAATGTCACAACCTGAAAAACTGTGAATTTTTCAGCAAAACTTCTCTCTTTTAAACATATCTGCTCCGAAACGAAGCTCGTGTATCTCCATAATGTGAAGATTGTTTTGACAATTTTTTTACGAGAAATAATGTCTATTCACATTCAAGAGAGTAAAAATAGAACATATTAGAAAAATAGAATAATTCTTTTAAAAGTACGAGTATATCAAATTTTTCTTTGCCATGTCTAACTATCATATCTCTGCGTTTTCATATTTAAAATTATTCAAAATATTGAAATTCGTTTAGCAAACTACATAATGAATTGGGCGAGTTAACTCGTTTCCAGCACTTAATTGGTTAATGCAACTCCCAAAAATATCTTGCGAGAATATTATAGTATCTCCAAAACCAAGTTTCACTCACATAATACGTATAATACTAATGACATCCGGCTAAATAAAATTAAAATGTAAAATAAGTTTATTCAATCAGCCTAACTATCGTATGATTTTTTTGCATATATTGTTTTGAATTATTATTTTTTCTCTTGAAATCAGACTTTTGTAGTAGTATTAAATTATTTCTACATTTTATATATTCGTTTTAGAAGTTTTATAAATGTTGTAAGACTATCGCTTTTACACCAATCTTTTACATAGTTTGTACATAAATTGTTTAAAATAAGATACCATTTAAATATATGAAAAAAAAACAATTTAATATTAAAGTTAATTGAAACATATCTTATGATGACACTTATCAATAAATTTAAAATTTACACCTTTTGTATACTAATGACTAAATTGTTAGAAACTTCTTTTTCCGCCTGAAACGCGTAGAAATTTTACAATCAAGCGACGCATTATGGCTGGCCCATAATGTTTAAGTATCGTAAATTCAAATGAATGATTTACTAAGTGTGTAGATAAATATTATAAATACTTAGCTTAACATAAAGCAAAACTTCTTCTAATGAGCTTATTGACATCTGTTAACTTTACAGTTGTAGCGTTTTAAAATAATTACAATAAATATACAAAATCATATTATTATGACAGACAAACTAACTTCGTTACAAACAACAATATCAAGCTAATTAAAAAAATATATGCCTATGTTTACTAAATACATATAATATTCACCACTTAATTTCTTAACGTGTCAAATAATTCGTTTAAAAACAGTTTGAAAAACATCAGTTTATATTTACTTATGTGTCGCGTACTGTTAGAATTAAATGAATGATTGAGATGTTTAATCTTTACCATAGGATTGGTTTGTTAGATGTATCAGCATATGTATTAGATGCAAATTATTAAATTGAATAGTATAAAAATGAAATATTTGATAATAAATTTACTATTAAAAGTAGTATTTAAGAAAAATGGTGTCAGCTTTATGAAAATAATAAGTCTCTGCTTTTTAATGCAAATATATAAATATATTATATCACTGTCCTTTAGAGAAAAATATACACGATTATTAATTTTTTTTATTGAATTGTTTCACTAAAACATAAAAATTATTTTAATTGTTCAATGTAATGCTTTCGGCATTTGATCATATTACTTCCATATAGTCGTTATACTGGCAGAAGCCGTTAAGTCAAAAAGGCTGTTTTAAGAAAATTGATTTTTAAAGTTTGAGTCTCATACATACATTTAGCGATAATATGTTAGGGCAACTGGGACTGTACATCTTACTGAGGTTTTTTTTCCAGAATTAGAATATATCTAAAAACAGTTTATTTAATCAGCCGAATAATCCTTAGTCGGTTTAATGTGTTTTGATATTAATAAAATATTAAATATCAACTTAATATGTGAAATAGTGACATTGTAATTTTACATAAAAAGTACAAGGACTAAGCTTGTTTTAACAGACGATAGAGCGTGCGGAAATCTACCAAACTACGTTATTATGTCAAAATGGTAATTTTTAAACTTAACGCCTTTTGCCAGTATAACGACGATATATGAAGCGTCTAGTTACAAAAAGCGATATAAGCACATTTTATCGAAATCGAGAAAAAAATACATTCACATTCTACGCACAATTTTACACTATGTGTAAAAATGTTATGTTCCAAGCCCAGGTATAAACTGGTATAAAAAAAGTGAAATGTTCATGCATTGGAATATTTCATATCTGGTTGATTCTACGAGCATTTAAATATTTATTTCACTTTTTAGTTTATCGGCTTACAAACGCCGTCATTTTATTATAATTTAAAAATACAAAACGATGAATATAAAGAATATTAATATTAAACAAAATGCGACCTTGAAACATGTAACATAAAAACATTATTTGCCGAAAATAGTGATATATGCTTATATTGCTTTTTGTAACTAGACGCTTCGTATGAAAATTATTTGTTTTGTTACAATAACCACTGATATTGTTAGAAAATCCACAACTTGAATTTGTCAATTTATTCTTACGAATAGATTATTGTACGATTTAGTAGCTCCTTCAGATGCGAATTTATTCAGTTCCTTTTAGATATGTATAACTCACGAGTTCGTAAATGATATTAAGCACGTGTGTTTCAATCAGTTCTTAAAAACTTTCGCAATATGTTTTTTTAAATAATACATATTATTTTTATTACAGATTTGAGAAAAATAAACATAGCTCTAAGTAATTGCCAAATTTTCGTCATCGCGATACTCATTTTTTTTTTTTAATAATTTTCATAAGTTAAATAAATTTAATTTAATTGTTTTTCCATACAACATTTTAAATATTAGCAAGCAAACTTGTGGTGCTATTATAGAAAAAAATAAAGAAATTTTATTATCGACACGCAAATAAAATATCTTCATTTTTGTTCATTTTTTTTTTAATTCCTAAAAATCTTGATAACGTTTTACATATCTACAAAACTTAGAAGTAATTTTTTCAAGGCTTTAATAGTACACTTAAACGTTATGCTTAGTAATATAACTATACCATGTAGTGTTATTAGTAATGGAGGGTACACACTTTCTTATGATGAAATATCTAAAATTTTGGGATATAAAATAATACGACAATCGAATAATCTTATTATTCTTGTCAGTAATAGAAATATGCTGATTTTTTTTAAAAATATAAACACACTAACAAACAAACATATCGAGACGTTACGACGTTGAAATATTATTCATAGAAACTACTAAAACATTTCAATGCAGAAGTTGTGCGACATCTAACATTTGTAACTGTATTGTTATGGCTTTTGTATGCACGGTTTACAAACACTTAACATTTTATCGATATTGAAATTCGCAGTAACATTTTTAAATATTATTATACATATCAAAATTTACTTTTGAGTAAAGTACATGATACTAGCATTGATCCTTTTTTACTTTTGTAGAAAACCTAGCATTAATAAATTAGAATAATTTTATCTAAGAGTTGTTAGTTTATGTGGAAATTACTAAATGTTTTTGTCATTTTTGTTGCAAAGTACACATTCTAAATACTACTGACATCTATTGAGTACTACTTGAAGCTTTCAAATGAAATATTTTCTCCCGTCATAAATTGTCTGGTTTTTCGTAAATGAAAATTATTATATACTTTTTTTGTGCGTACTTATTTATATTGAAATTTTGATAGAAATAGAGAAAAATACATCTACACGCGTACACATTTCTATTGCGCTTGATTAAAGTTGAGAGTAACTTGGTAGTCAGTATTTCAAAGTTTATTGTTTAAGTCTAATAAATAATATATTGTTGGTAAATATAAGTATTATAATAAAAGATTTATTATACGATAGATATTTTTAATATTGGCAAAAATAATGTTACACTAGTTGTGGTAGCAAAAATAGTAAAATGTAATTATTTCAACCTGGAAATTGAAAATCCAATAAAATATTTTTTTTCATTTAACTGTTATATTTTTATCCAAAAGCCTAGTCACAACTATACGTATAATACTCTGAGGCCTATCGTGTTTTTTAATTAATTTGATTCTTTTTCATAAAAATACTTCATAAGAGTAATTTTCAATATTTCATCAATACAAAATAGAGAAATTAAATGATTTCATACATACGATTGAGTTTATTGATAACTATTTAAATAAAAACACTCAAAAATATAGTTAAAACCGTGAATATTAAAAAAATGTTATAATATAAGCACATAATCGTTATAAGTAACTTTCATAGCGTAAAATATATCTTAAGTAAAAATATTAAACTCACATATATTGTTTAAAATGGAATTTGAAAAATAAGACATATCGATATCAACACTGTAATATTTCCGAATAAAATATAAAAAGTCTTAGTTGTAAGATATATTTTAATTTATTTAGTGCGAACCATTGAAATTTTAATGAATAACTTTACATTTTAAATATCCCAAGTATAATGATCAAATTATACTAAATACTGATTTTTGGAAATATTGTATTACTCACTTATTAGCCACTTCATTGAAAATAAGTAAAACATAGCTATAAAGCACGTGTCAAAATTAAGGTTTTCAATGAAACGATTCTGATCCAGAAAAATATTTTTAAATAAAATGTTATCATTTTTCATGTACAAATTAAATTATCTATAGTATATTATTTTAAATTGTTATATATATTTAGGGACACCTAATCGTATGAATGATTGATATGTAATAAAAATATATATGAACCAATTTATGAAATAAGTATTTCAACTTTATTTATTTCTTTCGTTTATGATTTATTAGAGATAGGCTGACTTTGCTTATAAGAAAAATATTCATGATTTCAACGGAAGATTTGATTTCTTATTGAATCAACTAGAATTGGAGTTAATTATTTTATATTTTGTATATTTATTAAGCAAGGTATATAAGCATTTTATATGAAAATATTAGACTATGCTTTATGTGGGATGTTTTTGACAAAATGCAGTTGACTTTTTGATGTGATTATTTTTCAGAAGAAAAAAAACATTACGAAAAATTTTGGTGTTGTGTCTATTTGTATTAGAAGAAAATAATGTGAAAAATATTTTTAGGTTGTCTGTACTATTGGGCTTTGCCTAGTATTTTTTAAATTAATGTAAAATATTTAAAAAATAAATAGTAAAATCATAAATATTCAAATCTTGCTTCATTATTAGTAAAAGTATATTAAAAATGCTTGAAAATTGACACAAATCAGATATTAGAGAATATTCAAGAATAATCTTAACACATTTACAGAAAAACATTATTGTAATTGTTAAATTAATGCCTAAAATATTATTTTAGAAATATCAAACATAAATGATTTTAATCAATTGAGAATATTCATTATACTTACATAGTATTTGCTTCTTGTCTATGGAATAAGTAAGGATATAAATATAACATGATATACTCGTAATTCTATTTCAATTACTGATTTTTTACAATTACTTATTCGAGTCTTTGACAAATGAAATTAAAAATGTCGAATAGGTAAAACAGATATTTCATGATTTTGAGTTATTCAAGAGTTGAATGTTAATATTTGTTAAATTAACCACTTTAGTATTTCGTATCATTCTATTGACAAGAGGTATGCACGCATGTATTTCATGAATTATTGTTATTATTACTCTAACTAGAGACATAAATTTTATTTTTTATAAAATGAATTCCCTTTGTTTGTTTCGAATAGTTTAGTTATACATATGAAAACATGCATAATCATAAATAGTAGATTCACCATACCGTTCAAATAAAAAATGTAATGTAGATTTAGAGAAAAATACAGAAATTGTATGACTATAGAAATAAAATATATTTTAACGTTGAAAAATATGGTTATTATTTACTTATTTTATTGGAACATAATATATAAAGTTCAACAAAATTAAATTAAAAAATGGCAATACTCCCTAATTAATACATTATGACAAAAAGGCGCACTAACTACGAAATAAAAACATTTTTCATCATAAATTTTATCAAAAATATACAAATGTCACAAAAATTTAAAATTAAGAAAATGAATTGAAATAATTTATCACGCGCACAAGACTAGACTCAAACATTATTTATTTTAAGAAAATGTTTTGCGAAAGAGTGGTAGATGTCACTACTAAAAATATTTATGTTGAGAAAATGTAACTATTTACAGCTTGGCAGTTGTATTTGAAAGGATACATATTGGGTATTGAACGAGTATTTTCTTTGATTTTTACTATTATTAAAAAAAATTTAGACTATAATACAATACTATAACTAAAGTAAAATATTTGCTGAAAAAGTAATTTTATTTGAAGATGATGAGATTGAATGCTGTTTATTAATAAATATTATTAGTTTATTTATGAACATACAGATCATTTTATTTCATTCTTTTTCAAAAATTTTATATGCACAAAGTACAATTTTTGATTTATTGATAATGTATTTTTTTACCTTATCCAGAGAGTGGAATAAATCAATACAATAACACCAATTACTATAATATCAGTTGGAACTAGATCCAAACATATATAGTAGTGTGGAGTCTTGGACTATCGGATGACTCTGAGCAATTGTATGAATATATTAAAGCTACGAAGTACCGATTTGAATATCATAAAATTATCAAGAAGAATAATAAAATTTCTTGTATGATAATATATCGTCACTATTTATAAAATATACCCGTAAGATGCAGGCCTAAGCGTTCATCTCATAAACTGATGATAAATTGTCTTGAAAGTGTACTAATTATACGAGTGTTTTTAATAACAATTACTTTTTATAAATCGGTTAATATACAGTAAAAAAATCTTATCTAAGAAGTTTGTTGTATTTTAGATATTGTTACTGGTTTATATACTTTATTCCACAAAATAAATTTTAAATCATGACCGGTTATGTTTATTGTGATATATTAAAGATATCTTCAGTGTCTAAATATAGGGTCTTTCATTAAGCTCTTTCTATCTTTAAATTTAAATAAAACAAAGTGTGTGTGAGATTTCATCAAATTTTTTATTCGTTTGAAAGGCTTATTAATGCCTTGAATGGAAAATAATATCGTTCAAACGTCCGCCGCGGCTTCTCTGGGTGGCGCGCATCCGAAATGTCCAA
>JAPMAE010010062.1:0-10343 GCA_036584705.1 Rhyacophila sp. 25_7 | reverse complement strand
AAGTATTTTTAGTTTTTTATTATTTCTTTTGTGTTAGTTTTAAATACCTACACTTATTCTATTGAATAGTCTAAAAGTATTAATTTTGAAATGATTAAGTGTGAGATAAACAAGATAGTTTGCTTTGTTTTAACTATATATTATACAATACATTTTACATTGTAGCCTTCTCAGTAGTCAAATTTAGGTGGTGTGGCAAAAGCAAATAATAAGCACCATGGCTTCATAGAAACATTTAAACAAAGAAAGTCGCGAACCCTTTGTGGGTCTTATTTTCTAATTTAAATTTTAAAAGATAAACACTGAAAAGAGGCCGCGGGATGGAAGGGGGAAAGCGATGAAATACGGATTCGCAAATTCTTGGTGGTGAATTATAATTTATTTTCTCGTGTTCGAGGTGTACGTCAGAGGTAACTGATATTTTATAAACGCGATAACGATCGTTTTGAAAATTTTATGCAATTCTATTAATGAAAATTATTTAATGAATTAAATAGGTTTATTGCATTGGATTTTTTAGTTTTTAGCCAAATCTTTGTTATTACGCGCATTTTTATAGACACTAAAAATCATATACATTTAAAATTTTCTTTCTAATCAACGATGTATAATTAAAATACTCAAATTTAAGTGTCTATAAATAAGAAAATAAATATATTTTAACAGATTTTAATAAGTAATTAAAATTTAATAAAGCTATCCATTTTCTTCTAAAAAGTCAACAAATTACTCAATTAATATTTGCATTACTTTAGAATTTGGAAGAAATTCTTGTATAGTATAATTTAACCACTGAATATATGTAAATTACTTGAAAGATATTTAGCCATACATTATTTCGATTATATTATATTAGTATATATTTTAAAATTAAATGTTTCGGTAGATATGGTCCCTTAGTATTAGTTAGTTTGCTAATAGCAGAGACGACCCTGTAGATGATTATTTTTGTTCATGTTTGTTCATTTGTACCGCCAGCTAGCGCATAAACTCAAGTGGTTTATCCATTAATTAATAGTATTTTCTTTAAAAAAATTATCATACTGTGAAGTTTTTAAATACTTTGGATAAGAAAAAATATGGAGACATTTAAATGAATAGATATAGAATTCATAAATTATGTTTAATCCATGTACAGGAAAGAAAACAATAAGCACAAATATTCTGTTGAGTGTCAAATACATATAATTTATTAATATAATAAACAATATTATTTTTAATTTTTATTCTCCGAGTATTGGTTTTGATTTGAAATAAGTATTAAAATAATAATCAAATTATATGTATTCTTTATTAAAAATATCTGGGAAAATTTAGATTCTGAAAATATATCAGTTAATATCGTAAGCATGTGCTAAAAAAAATCTGTTCTTGATGAATGATAAATATATAAACTATTCCTGATTTTTTTCAATTTATTTATTTATTGCATATTTTTTTATTATATTTCCATCGTATTAATTTCTACATCATTTACATTTACATCATTTAGTCAGTATATTACATATCACTCACATATTGGAGTTTTCATTTTATTTTACGAAGCGGAAACAGTATTGAAGAGAGTGTTTTCCTTTTAAACATTTTTATGGTTGGAAACGCTGCATTAAATTCCGATTTATGAGTCGACCAATTTTGTGAGACGCGCTACGCCATAGACATCAAACCGTACCGTATGTGCTACGCCGAAGCAAAATCAACTAGAGCAACTCTTCCATTTATTCTTCCCTTATGAGTTTAGAAATTTCTTCGTAAAATATAGTAGAAAAATTTGTTTACACTGGATAAGAAAATCGCAAAGCTATTGCTTGTTTATTTTATTTATACGTTTATGCTACAATTTTTAGTCTTAATAAATACGTTTTTGTACAATTTTTAGCCATAATAAATTACAATAGAATTTAAATATTTTTATTATTATGAGAGGAAATATATATTATAAATAAACACTATGTGATAAGATATATTTTTTAAACTTAAAAACTGTCTTTAAAAAAGTTGTTCGTACAGTGTATGAAAAAAATACATGTTTTAAATATTTTTATTTTTTTTTATTTAATTTACCTAAAACTAAAATATATTTTTTTAAATTTATTATTAATTATCGAGCCAAATTTTATTAATTTAGCCATATTATTACATTTTTTAAACAATTGTTTCTCTACTATATTTTTTGTTACTACTAAGTTATTTAATCTTAGTTTTTGCTTCCTTTTATGAAAAATAATAATATAAAAATATAAACTAATTTAAGCATAAATTTCATTGAGGAAAAATAAGTATATAATAATTTTTTTTAAATACAAAAATATACTAATCTTACTTTGATACTGAAGTTGTTCCAAAAAATGAAGTCGTAAACTATACAATGCTGTCCGGTTTTCATCTGAAAGTAGAGAACATTAAATCACTCTTCATTGTTATGAAAAATATTGAATATTAAACATACAAAAATCTTGTTAATTCATTTAATTTTATGAAGCGTCTAGTGACAAAAAGCGATATAAGCATATGTTGTCGAAATCGAGAAAAAAATTACGTTTGCATTTTACGCACAATTTTACACTGCGTTCCAAAATCCAATATAAACTGTGAAAAAATAAAAAGTGAAATGTTCATGCCCTGGAATATTTTAAATATGGTTGATTCCGAGTGCATTTAAATATTTTTGTTTATCAAGTAATAAATGCCGTTATTTTATTCTCATTTAAATATCGAATATGATGAAGGTAAATAATCTTAATATAAAACAAAATTTGATTTTGAAACATATAAACATTGTTTGCCAAAAATATTGAAATGTGCTTATACCGTTTTTTGTTACTAGAAGCTCTAAATAATACGTTATCATCTTGAGAAAAATTTTCTCAAACAAATTAATTTCTGTATTTTTATTTAACTGGAAAAACTTTTTTTATAATATGATTTGATTACATTAAAGTAGATTTTATTAAAAAAAAGACTATATAATCATAAGTTTGAATATTTTTATATTTATAAAGGAAAGACATAACAGATAATAACAGTTTTTTTTTAATTTATAGTAAATAATTATGACTAGCAAAAGTGAATTGTATCAAATGCTTTTAGCGTTGATAATGATGATTTTTTGGGTTGTGTCAGTAAAATATGAACGTAACATTAAAATAATCCATAACAAGAAAATAACCACTGATAAAATTTGTATTATTACAAATAAATACCGCATTTCCTTCATCTGCTTTAAGCTTTAAATAATTAAAATGTCATGTGATAAACACAGCATTAGAAATATTATTTCTAATAAATTTATTTCTCTTAATCACGTAAATATTTCTGGGATTCCGTTTTTAGCTTGCTACAAATCCTTCGAGAGAAAGAGATAAGTTTTTTGAAAAGGGACTAAAATACCTTAAGTACATATATTTAATAATATTACACTAAACTCGAATGAATAGGGTGGTATTATTTGAGTTTTACGTTGAATACATATTTTTATTATACTTATATTGCTTTTAGGTGAGACATACAAAATATTTCAACAATAGATGTAATAGTTATCGATTATTAAAATATATCAACTAAACTAATCAGATATATATTTTACTTCTTAAGATACATAAAAAAATATGTGAATTTTCTCCAGCTATAAAAAATATGTAATGTAATTATTCATTTGTCTATTTATTATTGCCTATATATTTATATATATATATTTATATATTGTAAATATATCGCCCTCGTGGGTGAGTGGATAGTGGAATCCGGCCGAGAGTCACAGGTTTGAGGCTTACGTTGGTTGCAAACTATAGAAATGTTTATTCCTTTGTATTGTAGCCAGAATACGAATCCGACTCGGTTGAGCTAATAATTGACGATTATTACTTCTAAAAAAAAGACACTTATCAAAATTTAAACTAAATAATAAACAACATTATTATTACAAAAGTAATGGCTTTTTGTGTGATGAATGAAGGTTTTTTGTGGTTGATAATTTTAGAAATTGTAAAAATTCTATCGATTACTTTAACCAATTGAATGCTAGAAGTGGGTCAACTCACAGAATTTAAAACATTATTTTCTAGGAAAATTTTAATATTTTTGATGATTTTAAATATAAAAACGCAGAAACATGACTATAATCTGATCATTAAAATTAGAGTTATGTTAAATAAACATTCAATTTATTTTTAAGGTTCTATTTTGGCTTAAAAATTTAAAGCTTGCCGGGTTGTGACATTTTTCTGCCACAGAGAAGGTTAATTAGCAAAAAAATGTATTAAATTGCTTCATTTATATTTAAATAATGTATTGATCAGTCAAAGAAAACTATACGCACTATATGTATCCGTAGTACATGTCGACTTTACAAACCGTTTTTACAAATACACAAATAATCTGCATGCTTAAAATGATTCTTTAAATACATATGCAAAACATGTGTATTGTACTTATCTCTTCAAAATATATCTCTTAACTTTTGAGTAAGGTAAAACCTTCATATTATGTAAATCTATATGCTTTATTTTGGAGCAAATATAGTTAAAAGAAAAAAAAGATGAAATATTTGTGCTTCCAATTAAATACTTCAGCAAGATTAAAGTCAACATTTAAAATAAACATCAATTGTTTGATAAAAAATAAAAAGTATTATGGAGAATAATGTTAACCAAATTTAACAACCTATAAGAGTACATTAAAAAAAAATTGAAAACTGATATATCAGATAGTAACTAATGTGCAGGTAACTAATGTAACTTGTCCTAGTTAGACTTCAGAGGAATATATCCTTCGGGGATCGGCTTAAAACTTTGGCTCCATCCGATTGAGAAGCAACTTCAAGTCGTCTAGCTTTGGGCTCTTAACAACTTATTACGCACGCATTCCGCTGGAACTATTATTTTACAACAGATGTTTCAAATTTAATGCTTAGTCGTATATTTAAAAACCCATATTCAACCATTGTTGAGAACATATCAATGAAAAGATTTTTTGTCAGTCAGTTTTCCTTACAAAAAGTTACTTGCTCCTAATAAATTGATTAATATCTTATGATCATAGTACAAACTTATCGTAAATTTATTTAATTGAAAGATTTTTTTTTTTTTGTATTTTATCGTATTTTACATAACATTTACATAACCACCCTTGATAGTCTACGACTACTTGATGAGAGTTCTCCTATTAAAATAAATTATATTTCCACGTCGTGTCATTCGTGTACAAGATTTCATACTGAAGCTTGCTCAAACAAGTTTTTATATGTTATCTCTGTTTATAATTAATGATTTTTTTAAATTTGCTTACAGTAATTAATTATTTATAAAAATATAGTGTTTAAATACATTCAGGTTTTTGAAGAAGTGAAAAAAGCATATAATTATATATTTGTGCTTTTATTAAACATGAATATTTGTTTTTTATTGAAGATATTCTTTTTTAATTTTATACATAATAGTTTATTTTTATTACCAAAAAATCATACAAAGTAAACTGGTATTTTTTTAAAAACTTTTTGGTTAGATATCCATTATGGTTGTTATTTTTATGAATGTGTTATTACTATCATGCAATTGCTTTTTCTGTAAAGACACTCAACTGAAAGTTTATTTAAAAGTATGTGGACAGATAGTATGACGAGAGATGCAGAAACAATAAATGTAAACTGTTAAAAGGTGAAAGAGCGAGAGCCACACAAATATATTTCATGGATTTAAATAGATCGTAACGCTTTTATAATAATATCAATAAATAAAAAAAATAGGTTAATAAGTAAATAACAACGATAATATCATTTTTTGTACTACCTATTTAAGACAATTTTGATAAAATTTCATTTTATACTATAATTTGTAAGAAATGCTTCAGTGAAATGAACTGAATTACAAATATATATTTGTCGATTAACCCATAATTAAGATAGTATTCACAAATTATTGAATATTGTTTAATATACATGAATTTTTATTTTATAATTTATATTTATAAAATATAAATTATAAATAATATTTATTCATTATTTTATGGGCCTTCAACAATATTTGACAAACTATTATAGTTGGTAGCGAGTGCTGTGTTAGAATTGGCGATACAACAACTGAATGGTTTAGAGTCATGACTTGATCTAACACAAAGATGCATCTTGCATCATTTTTCATTATTATGTTCTTCGATTTAATATTACAGATGTCAATACTACCTAACCGATGAAGAGCTTTGGCTACTAATTCGAAATTATGCGATCTCAAATATGCAGATTACGATGTCATATTTGACAAATCCGCTAAGGATGTTCAAATGATCGTTGACAGGTTACAAATAAATTCATCATTCAATAGTTTAAAAATCAACGATAAGAAAAAATAATGGATTGCATATCATAAAACATGTTTTTTTAAGGTTTTTGAGAGAAAAACGTTTTAATATTCATAAACAATTAAAACATATATTTTTCTTTCTTTTAACTATATCCACTCCGGAAAAAAGATATGGACCTTAATAATGTGAAGATTATTTTTGACAGATTTTTTACGAGTAATAATTGTCAGTCATTAGCTCAACCAATTTGGTCCGTGTCCTCATTTCAAATGCACATGAAAAAACTAGAGGAATTTTTGCCACCAATGGGACTCGAACCTTGTGACCTCGATCCTGGGCTTGTGAGTTGGATGCGTTATTTGCTCACCCATGAGACTGATACATCCACGATGTTTTTTTTATGATTTTTTGACAAAGTAGCTATTAGACATTAGAAAAAAATAAATTTTTAAATAAATTATAATGTACACAGAATCATCTCTACTTAAAAAGAGATTAAAATTATAATTTTTTTAGTTCATATTTCATTTTTAACCTGTCCAAAAGTATAGATGCGGACGTACACGTTCGTTAAAAATTCAGTTTGAAGAAGTATAGACGTATATGTACTTCAATTACCAACCGATAAAATACTCGTTTATACTATTGATGCATCAAGTAAACATTATACAACAATAGATTAATGATAAAACTTTCACCCAATTATTCAACTGTGATTAAAAAACGCACTTCTAAAGAGGTTAAGAACATAAATTTAATCTCTTACTTTTTCAATTTTTATGAATCTCTTAATCCAGATATAATAAATTTCTAACTCATGAAAATTTTTCATTTTTTAAAATGGAGTAAACGTTCACAACATGAAAAAAAACATTGATTGAAAATAGTCATTTAAATAATGCAAATATTTTTATGTATCATAAATACGATTAGTTATAATGTTTTTTACTTGTTGATTTTGAATTATTTTTGGATTTTGTATTAAATTGTTCAAACAAACAAAATTTCTATTATATTATCTCTTGTATTATAAGTCGGTATAGAATGTCATCATTTTTAATACAGTAGAGCATGATCTACGCTTTCTTCCGTGATTCCAAATATTCAGAGGTAGTAGGCTTCATCGATCCCAGGATCCGCCCCAGGATGTTTGTAGGAAGTGCGAAAAGAGATGTGAGTGCCTATACATATTATTTGTAGGCAAATACCTGAAGTTGGATCGACGTAGGAGGGCCGGGGAGGCGTTGAAATGGGGCATATTAACCATCCCTTGTTTGCATAGGCAGAACGTGGTTTATGACGGCGAGACGAGAAGGGGAAATGGATGATACTTATGCTTTATTCATGTTTTAGCCGTTATATTATATTATATTTCATCTTTTTAAGTTATTATAGTACATTAAAATGCAATAGATATTTATTTTATTATATGAATCGTTGCGACTTATTGTAGATAAACTGATTATACTGTAAACTGGTAATTTATTAAATTCAAAAATAAAGTATTAGTTATTGAAGTATGTCAATGTTATTTTTTATTCTTTTATTTTTAAACACTTCCTACAGAACACAGCGTATGGATCTTCTCAATGTGAAGATTATTTTGACAGTTTCTTTTACGAGTAATTATTGTCAATTATTAGGTCAACCGTTTCGGGTTCGTGTCTTGGCTACAATACAAATGATAAAACATTTGAAAATTTTTGCAACGGGCCTTCAACCCGTGATCCCCACTTGCTAGGCATACTAATCTAACGAGGGTGTCTTTTATATTACTTCAATATAAAAAATAAATATATCCTAATCTTTCTAAAATATTAATATATATATTTTATCTAAAGTAGACATATAACAATTCCAACAAAATGAAACTTACAGTCAAATACTCGTATATGATGAATAAATTAATTTTAAATTAAGAACGTGTATATGTAATTTTGTGACTTTAAGATATGAGTTGATGATAACTTGATTCCGTGCGTAATGTGTAGATATCTATTTTAAACGGCTTTATTAAAATAATTGAAATTGTTCAATTGTCACTTACGATGTTCTGCCAGTAATGGATCGATATTACCCAAGAGAAGCAATAAAAATCTTTGAACAACCATAGTGAAAAAGTGCCATTTTTTACATAATGTAGTTTCACTCCCAGGTACAGAAATGTATTTATGTGTTGAAATATCACATAGTCAAATATATATAACGGTGAGGACTGCTTTGAATGATTCTTGATGAGAAAATAATTGTCAATTATTAGGTTAACCAATTTGGTCTATGTGCTAATTCTAAATACAAATGTAAAAAAACCATTACAATTTATGCCAGATATGTGATTTAAACCCTAGGCCCTTCCTAGCTTGTAAATTAGATGCGCTATCCATTCACCTATGAAAGCGATATTATATTTGCATGATGTTGATGTGTTACCTTTTTTATTATATCATTTTTACTTTCATTTATTGAACAATTTATGTTCTCATTGTATACAATATTTCTTATCTTTATTTTTAATTGTATCAATATATTTTTTAAATTCTATATAAGCTCCAATATGGAGCATACGAGATCATTTTGGAAGGTTTTCTTAACATTTTTTTTTATGAATTATAATTGTTAGTTAGGTCAACTGTTTAGGGTTCGTGTTCTGACTGCAATACAAAGAATAAACATTCGTAAAATTTGTGACCAGCACGGACCTTGAACCCGACCCTTGGCTAATCCACATGAAAAAAAAAATCGGCAAAACAATTGACAGTTACGGAGATTGAACTATAGACCCTCCCTAACTCTTGAGTCGGATGCCACTATCCACTCACCCACGAGGATGATATTATAATAAGTCATTTTTTTCAATCGTTTATGTTATTTATGTTTTTGTATTTTATCTATGAAAAAGCTTTGCTATATTAGATAATGATAATTCAGACAAACACTGGAATCGTTATGTGTGAATTTAATTTAACAAAATGTGCGCCCGTTTACGATGTGAATATGGATGAAACGTTTATAAAATGCACGAATGCGCCTAGACAAAGATGGCGGAGGAATGAACTAACATCGGCGGTGGTCCACAAACAGTGCTAAATAAAGTCAAATTGAGCAATAAAGACAGAGAAAATTCCAAAGCGTACTACTCTTATCCAACAGTAACATACTAAAGATTTTAGAACAAAGCATTAAATTAGGCTGTTATTTCAGAAACCTGAAAATATAACAGTAAACAATTTTTTTTTAAATATTTATCACCAATATTATTATTATTATTTTTGATTAACTATGTGATAATTTGATTTATTAAATTACGATGTGACCCAGATTTTTCGATAATTGATACTGTTTTCAATAGTATTTTTCTATACTGTGTTATGAAATTATTCTTAAATGGCTTCTCATTTGTATGCATTCATATTTATAGAGAATTTTTTTAGTTAAACTGACCAGTATTGACATCGAGTACGTATAACAGTGATGAAAATCACGTCAACATATTTAGTCTCTAATTTTATAACCAGTCATGGTTAAATATTCCGATTTTTAAGTAATTATTATATTGAATTTGAAAATATTTTTTTTCAATGTTTATTAAGAAAAAACTTAATTAATTTAACATAAAAAGAAAATTATCACAGTTTTCTTCAATTTTATAAGAAAATGGACGTAACTTCAATGATCTTTAATCTTTACATAGTTAAAGAAAATAATATTTACTTTGCTTGGAACATAAAACAAATTATAGCGTTACCATGGATAATTGAACACAAAACATTCAAATACCGTAATCTCAAAACATAAAGTTTTTTCTGTCAATTATTTATAGACAATTATATATTATACAACATTTTAAAATAAAATCAGTTTCTATATCCATAAAAATATGAATATTGTGGTGTACGTTTATTTTTTATTATTTAAGCCATATCCGCTCCGAAATGAAGCATATGAATCTCCACAATGTTAAAATTGTTGACAGTTAATTTTTTTACGAGTTATAATTGTCAATTATTAGCTCAACCGTTTCGGGTTCGTGTCCTAGCTACAATACA
>JAPMAE010010061.1:0-10343 GCA_036584705.1 Rhyacophila sp. 25_7 | reverse complement strand
AATCAAGGTATAGGTGCAAGCAGTGCAAAGTGTCTCTCTGTATGGAACCTTGTTTTGAAAAGTAACACACGGTAAAAACTATTAATATTTTCGTGTTTAAAAATTGTTGTTAAAATCATTCATATTTTCGTGTTTTATATACTTTTAATTTTATCATATATTTAATTAATGTATGTTTCCGTATTTTCTATGACAAGTTGTGACAACCCTGACATTTTTTTAAAATCTATGTTGTGTTTTTCTGAGTGAATACCAGCAAAAATGGTATACAGTGTACATATTTGGTAAGTTTTCATTATATACTTTAAATATATATACAAAAAAGATGATTTTATTAGGTTTTATTTTTATCTAAAAATTCACGGCCCACCGGGATCGGCCACACTAATACCTACCGGCAATTAAAAGGTTAAAGATCGATTTTATTGATTTTTTAATATATGTATATATTAATATATAAATGTCAGTTTTTAAAGAAAATATTACTAAAATACGTCAAGTATGAGCCGCTTATGGCTTTTGAGCCAAAAAAATTAACAGCCTTAGTAGGTCTTCTTGCTTTCCTAGTTTGAGACGATCTCTAGCCAACTTGAAAGGAAGTGAAAATAATGGTATTACAACGCTTTCTATCATGACTTTTTATATTCAATTTATGTAATAATTTTCAAAAAAATCGCAAAGTATTGTGTTAGGTAGTAAAACTTATCGTGTTTAATTTTTGATCAAATATTTGTTTTCAATAACAATATATAGGATAAGTGTTTTATTATTAATTTAAATTTGCTTACTTAAAATACAACTGGCAGAGTGTAGATTGGATTATAATCAAAATATATCACTTATGTTGTGTTATTTTTGTATCAATAAGTTCAGAACTTAACGTAAATGTGTTTATTATTCATTCACTGCTTTATTTCTAAATTTATGAAATATATAACGAATGATCTATTCAAAAAAGTTTCATGAAACCATCAAAACTTTTGATACACTTTTATCGTAAAATGTGTATTATAAATGAAAATTTACATAAATCGAGCATGGAATTTATAATAAAAATAACGTACAAAATTTGTTCAATGGAAATTATTATTGTAAATAATTGAAACAATACGTCAAAAAATGTAATAAACAATTTTTTGTCATTTATATTTACCAGTGATTTTTTTATTACGACTTTATAATATATAAGTATTTTGAAGAAAATCTGAAAACAAAAATATTTAAGCTACGCAAATATTAAAATATTTTTATGTTTATAATATCATTCTCAAAATACACGTATAAGTTATAAAATATAATAAACGCAGTTTTTATAGTCGAAAAGTATCTAATGAAATCCCTTTTATTTTCATTTCATTTTTATTATGCTCAAAATGTTTTTTACTAAAGCATTTTTTAAGATTAACTATGAACAGGTAACCGTTTTGTAAAAGGTTGTTTAAAAATATAACTAGCTCAACCCCTTTCTGCTGTATGTATCATCTTTATATGGTGTAAATTGATTTTCACTACGGCATTTGGTGAAGTTTTTTTATGGTTATGTGCTTTTGGATATGGCAGGCAACAAGCCTACGACGCGTACCTTATAGCCGAGCCAGGCCTACGCCAAAGCATGTAACCTTTTGTTCCTAGATTCCACTCAGTCTGCTGTTGTAACGATATTTATTCTGATCATTTAGTTTTATGGTTGGCGCTAGCGACGCTATAAGGATCGCGTGAACAGTTCAATGGTAGAAAACTTGAAGCCTACCTTATTATAAATATTATATTTCATACATGCATACATTTATAAACAATTCCTAATGTTAGAGACCCTTCTCGCTATTACTTTTGATGTTTATTTGAGTTAACATTTTAAAACAGCTTTACCTAAAATAAAAAGCTTCTCTTCACTTCTTTTGTATATTTTATTTCATACTAAAATGAAAAATATTTAATTCAACGTTAGTTTAAGTGATATATTATATTATTTTATTGATTTGCGCTAAAAACTTATAGTTTCATTAAAAACGTATTTTTATACATTATACATTATTATTTCATATAAAAATGTGATATTAATATATATTTTAAAATATTTATATTATATTGTGATGCTACGATCAATTTATATCAACAGCCAAGAGAAAGACTTCCCTTCTAGCTTCTCTATCTTAATCTACCTTTCTCTTTTTCTAGTCATTTTCACTAAATATTTTTGTATCTTTCGTAAAGCTATTTTCATATCATTTTGGTGTGGCCGATGGGTCGAGTACCTACTGAAATTCCTCCAAATGGGTTTTAGATTCAGCGAAAATGAAAACAATTAATTAAATGTAAAGCTAATATGGTGATAAAAAAAAACAAAGAGAAGAGTATTATTTCTATAAAATTTGCCAAGTTCTAAATTTATTATCAAAATTTCAAAATATATTCTTTTTATAGTACTATTAAAAAATGAATAAAATTTATAGATGAGAATAAAAGTAGCTAAAATAATGTAACTTAAATTTACAAAACGCAAATTTGTACACAATATTGGCACAGGAAACGTACGACGCAACGAAGTATTACAACGGCACAAATATTTAATATTTTAAGAAGCGTACAGTACAATGAACTTGTTACCTATTGATATTATTTATTCTTTCCGTCATACTCAATGTTCACTTCTATAATACAATATTTATTAGGAAGTCTTTTCTTTACGATTATGCCAAAACTAGTAATTCTGCCAAATATTTTTATGTAAAAAAAATATAAATTTATTGAGTAGTTTTTAATAATGAAAAAGTTTACTTAATTTAAAATAGTTTATAATGCAATATGTTAAGTTAAATTATTTATTGTACGTGAATAAATACAGTGGCGCAGCTGGAAATTTAACGCTCTGATGTAAAAATTACACAAAGCCCCATGGCCATTGTTTATAAGTATTGAGTACACCGAGCTTAAAAGACTCTCTGTCTAGCTGGGTTTTTGTGCTTTACATAGTTTTATGGCTACATTTACATTGAAATTTCGAACGCATTTTTAAAATACGAGTTTATATAAACTTTTTGCTGTCCTCTTAAATTGAATGTTTTGTTACCATTAGGCATATTTTCAGTACAGCTGTGTTTTTGTGGTAATATTTAGAAAAATAAAATATATATAAAAACAAAACGAGCCATTTGAGGCAATTTATATATATTAATATATAGTGACACGGTCAATAAATATTCTTATTCAAGTAGAAATTAGCCCATTATACATTGTCTATAAACTGTTTAACCTTTTGTGTCGAGTTGTGGATTGAAATAACACTACTGATGAAACTAACATATGTATATATACATGCAAACGTACGCTTATTTTATCAGCATAAAGTTAATTACAATTTAATATATGTACGAGTATATATCTTAAAATATCGACCGTTTTAAGGCAAAGGGGATTAACCATCACAGAAAAAAATTGACAGCAGGTATGGAAAATATTTTTTAATGATTTTTATTCAAAATCATACATAAACTTGAAGTACATGGTGACAAATGAATTGGTGTTTTATTTCTCTGATCTGATGACTAAAAAATTTTTAAAACAAATCATTAAAATTGAAAACAACTGCTTATTTCATGTCCACACAAACTTAGTAGATTGTACTTTTTTCAAAATGTAAAGCTAAATACTGATAATAATTCGACATTTTTGGCTAAATTCCTTTTGACAGAACATGTGTTTAGTTATGTATATTATTTCTCAAGTAAAAGCATCTTTAAAATAAACTGATAGTTAAGTCCTTTTGCCCAAACAGGTCGATATGTTTTTTTGTATATGGATATTATTTACTCATTTAATAAGATTACCTAATTAATCAACCAAAAAATGCCATTGTTTTCTACAAAGTTTTCTATTACCTAAGAATAACAAATTATAAAATTGTTTTCTCTCTGTGTCAAGTTTTATATTTATGTGGCTTAATAATTGATTGCATAAAAGTTATAAAATGTGTCACTGTCATAATTTACAATCCATCTGTTATATTCGTGAAAACTTTCTAGGCTTTTTACTGAAAATAGATAAAAAGAAATAGAAAATATAACTCAAAATGACAATGTCAAATGGTAACCTTTAAACGAACATCCGCCGCGGCATTAGATTTGATTGATCAGCCTAGAATAAAGAAGCCGAAAGGAATAATTTAGGTCAGGTGTAGTCGCCAGGCATGCGTGTTCATTGTTATTCAAATGCCCTGCCACGGTTCGTGCGTGACTTGGCCTCTGCAATTTTTTGTTGTTTTTCTTACCCATAGAAACACGTATACGAAATATAGGGGGATGAAAACATGAAATCTTTTACATTACTACAAATAAAAATCGATATTATGTAGTTTATGTTGTACTCTTTCATATATAATTTAAGCGGCTTATCAAAACAAGAAACGTTTTTGAATAATAACAATGCTTGCCCGAATAAAAAAACAAAAACACTTTATTTAGCGAAATAAATCTTTTGTACCGAATTGCTACTACACGATAGCTATATTTTTAATTTAAATTTTGATAGCTTAATCATAATAGAAAAAATGCATTAACAGTAAAGAGTTTTTTTCTTCATTTTTTGTTAGAAAAAAATGAATATTATATAATATTTAAATGTTGTGATGTAATATTTAAGATTTTTTTTCGTTATCGTAACTACAATAATTATTTTTTAGTACACTTTTGTTATTAAGAGCCGTCATCACCAATTATATCTAGCTTTTCATACCAACTATAAACAAAGCCTTACAAGTAATTATTATTTTTTACTAATGGTCTCCAATAACCGAGAAGTATTTTTTATTGTTTATAATTTTGATAAAAATTAAATTCATTAAGTTACTATACTCCTAACTTTTTCATATGATTGTATAATATTATGATATGTATTATGTTCAATATGATAATGTCATTTCTCCAATTGTTATTTAAAAAAATAGTTTGTTTCTTTTAATTATTGCCATACAATATACTGCATTTTATTTTAGATACATACGTTTAAGAAAGCTATAAGCATTTTTATTTTATAGTGAGTTTATTACTCCATAAAAAACTATATGTTGTGATTTGCACCCATAATAATTTACATCTGTTAATTTAGTTTCACTCTGGAATGGTCCAAAATCATCGCAATTTCATGATATATAAACACGACGAATATTCCATAAAAAACATAACTGTAGAGCAGTGGTGCACAAACCATGGGTAGCCAAATTTAAGGAAATTTATTTGACAATAAAAAATATGCTGCCCTCGTGGGTGAGCGGATAGAGCACCCGACTCACAAACCGATGATCTAGGAATCAAACCCCATAGTCGACATAAATTGCAAAAGTGTTTTAATATGCATTTGAAATCGGGATATGGACCAAATTGGTTGAGCTAATAACTAATAATTATTACTAGTAAAAAATCTGTCAAAAACAATATTCACATTGTTAAGATCCATATGTTTCGTTTCAGAGTAGATATTGTTGAAAGATATATATAAAGCTTTTTTCTGTCTACTGTCTATCCAGGAGTTACAACAAAATTTTACAGAAAATGGGATGATGGAAATGAAAATATTTTGCGCACCACTGCTGTAGAATATCAATTTTCTAATTAATATAACTGTTTAGTTTAGTAGTCAAGAATTCATATAATGGATGGGTATTATATGAATTGTCTCGACTAATAACGTGTATTTATTTTCACAAAATAAAATGTGTTTTTCAATAAGTATCTATAATCTTCTTTCAATGCGTTCATTTTCAGTCGCGATAATTTATATGACCAAGAAAATCGTGATACTTATGTTCGTATTTTATTTCATATATCCTATGCACACACTATAACTGCGTTAGTTTGATAAAAAATCGAATGAGAGTAGAATAGAACCGTGATGAAAATAATATATTGCCCTTTAGTTTCTTTTATAATACACATGGCTATGGAGTCGGTTCAATATTTATCGACTCTGACTCCGACTCCGATTTTTATTTTATTTTAAAATTTGCTACGTCTATAATATTAGTCACACAAGTTACACAATATTATTTCACGATAACATTTCAGCCAAGTGATGACTGAAGACTTAACAAGAAAAAACACCATTATCCACGTAAGTGAGATATAATTAACACCGTTCCATAGAAACTGTCCAACATAATGCAGTCCCAGAATTCTGAATAATATAAATTCGTTGATATTTGATACGTGCTGAAATGTTATTCATTAAAGGAAATAATAAAATATGTTGGAACCGGAATCGGTCGATTTTTCCGACTCCAACTGAGCCTAAAATGTCAGAACTCCTCTGACTTTGACTCCAACTTCACAGCCCTGAATCAATACATAAACTCCTGAAAACAACATATTTTGACGAAATGTTACATTAAAAAGCTAGATATAATTTAAAAAAAGCGTATTTTCAGTTTTCGGAATATATTTTTTATGTATTTATATTTACAAAAAAATAGAGAGAATGAGTTAAATCAGTCAAAGGTTAAAATACAAGTATGCCGTATAAATAATTGCAAGGGAAATTTAATTTTCTTAACAAATACTACAGAGTTGTAAGGAAAATAAATTATTTTCTTCGTCTGTAAATTAAATGAAGAGATACCTACCTACTCACAAACCAGTTTTTGGGTTATACGATTATTACAACCTCGGCTGACAAATACTCTAGTAGATGTGTCGTCTGGTGGATGATTTAATTTAAACTTTAGTACTTGCCTGCGAGTCGACAACACCTCACGCAAGAGAATTATAACCTTCCTCATCTTAAGTATATTCAAGCATAGGGAAGTCTCTCTGATGAATGACATTTTGGAAAGCTCTTGCGAAACAACATATTTTTGTATAACATTGTTATCTGCAGTATGAAAAAAGTAATTTTATAAAATGAATATAGAAATGATTTGTAGTATTGTAAATGGAGGATAGATATCTTGAATAAAATGAAGTTTTTTTTCATGAATAAATGAAAAATTTATTATTCTGGAGAGTTACTTAAAGATTAAAGAAAAATCATATACGTTTAAGGAAACGTAAATAAAAATTAAACAATTTATAATTCTTTTTAGATTTTTTAACCTTGTTAAACTTATTTATTTACAATAAATTATTCATCAACTACCACTATCAACATTATCAGATTTTACTTTATATAATAATCCGAAGGTTTCAATAAATACAGTAATAAAAAAGTCAATTAAAACTTTTAAAAATAAATACAAACCACTATAAATGCCTAAAGTACAATAAAATTGTAGTTTAATTATTTCTCTGGAAAATAAAAAAAGCTATTGGATTTAATCACCCAAAACAAAGTTTACAATGCGGAGCGAACTATTAATATTTGCACAAGCTTTCCCGGTCGCTTACGACTAAATCAGCTTCTTTGGCCAATATTGTTTTAATAAAATAACCCAAATACTGGTTTACAAACAATTTGGAGCCATAAACAGTCATAGGTGTATTTAATAGCACCCTAATATCTTTTGCGCGTGCTTGCTACGAATTATAAATCAATCACGCTGTATAGACTGTCCCATAAATCTGGTACTTAAAATTTTTTTTATTCACTTAGCAAGAAGTTTTTATTTATGTAGTAAAGGACTATTTATTTACATGTCAACTTACTAACGGCTGATCAAATTATGAACAGTTTATAAGTATAACAAGCTGTTTATAAGTATAACAAGCGACATACTCGTATATTTTGTCTGGAATATAAAACGAAAGTCTTTTTAAAAAATCTGTATATTGTATTATTATTATTATTTTGATACAACTAATATTCAAAGAAAAATAATATTTAATTATTTAATAGTATTAAATTAAAACGTTTGTTATTAATACTAGACACAAAAAACGCTTTGTGAAATAATGTTTTATTGAAATCAGAATTGTATGTTCAATTTTAATTTTTGTGACACATGGATCATCCAAAATTATTAAGTCATGACGTGTATGATAACTTTAATAAGACATTTTTAACAGTACATATATTCAGAGTCTTTGATATATACTCGTAAAATTCTTAAAACTAGTGACATATTGCAGTACTATGGTTGAATAAAACGACTGTCTTTAGCTATTTCAATTTAATCAGATTACAATGGTGAAGAAGATCAATAATATTTTTATGTGTTCTCTATTTAGAAAATTTAAATAATCTTGCACACTGCCTTCCAAATATGTTTAATTATAGATACATTTTTATTATAACAGTAGTAATAAGAGATCATCCATAAACCAGATAACATTTTTTCTTACGATTTTTACACCCTCCCCCCTCCATGTAACACCTTGTAGATATTCAGCTACCAATCCCTCCATTTAAAGGTTTCGTAACTTTCCACATTAAATATGAATGACATTGACACTCCGATCTTATCCACTTTTCAGAGGAAAAAGTATAATGTAACAATACAAATTAACCCACTCTCCCCTTTGTAACGCCATGTAGACGTTGGTGGTCACCCCTCTCTGCCCCTTAAAAGGGTTACATGGTTTATGGACGACCCCCAATATAAATAGACAGAAAATATATTGATTTGACAAAGTGACCTAATATTGAATATTGCATACATAATTTTAGGGTTAATATTTAGATATGTAATATTTCACAATTATATTAATGAGAATTTTAATATGTTTGATAAAAACCATGTTTACTCACATGAGAAAGTACATACTTAATGATTGGGAATTGTTTTTATTAAAATATGATAAGCTCACCTTTTTTGGGCCAGTGTGTTGTTGTAACAAGGGATAAAATATTTTTCAACAAATTTGTGTCACAAATGTTGCCAAAATTCAAAAAAATATATTCGTGACACATCCGCAAATGACGGTATGATTAAAAATACACAACAAAAAGGCGAATATACGGCGAAGTGAAATATGAATAGAGAATACCTACTTATTTTTCAATATTTTATCCAATAAAATGAATTGTATTTTTTTTATTATTGAGTGATTAAATTTTACATCTATAAGAGTAAATTATGGATAATCAATACAGAACGTAAATTGACGTAATTAAAAATACGACTATTAACCTATGTAGTTAATATTAATTGAGAAAATGGGATCTTCATTGCGTGAAGATTTTCTTAACATTTTTTACGAGTAATAGTTATAAATTATTAGCTCAACCATTTTGAGATCATGTCCTGACTACAATATAAATGAATAAATATTTGAAAAATTTTGCGACCAGCACGGGACTTGAACCCATACCCCCGCTTCGTGGGCGTACGCGCTATATACCAGTCTAATGAGGGCGATTATGATATCATAAATGAAATTACCCTTGATTTTTTTTAATAAATGTTGTGGAAATTAATGAAATACAATTATTTTATTACAAAATTATATTTGCAATATTTCATGATTCTCAAAATTAATCATATACTTATAGCGGGACTTATTTTATATCTTGTGGAAGATCAGCGAAGGCTTTTAATGATAATGTTATATTTCATTATTTATTTATTTTTAATGTACTTTCTGTAAAAATATATATTTAATGGCTTGTAAGTAAAATAAGCGATTTTCTTATATGATATCATTCTAATAAAAACAAGAATTTTATTTATAAAAGAGCAAAGTCGAGTTGCAAAACACTGCTATAAACAAGAATTTCCGAGTAAAACTTATGGCTAAATGCAAAATTCCCGAGAAATTATTTCAACCGAGAAAACAGTCTTTCCATGATTCCGCGCAAAAACATATTTTTCTTTCGTAAACTCACTTTTCACACAAGGCGTTATGCAAATTGATTCCACCACGCATGTCGGAATATGAAATGGCGGTCCTTTATTTCTACGCATCATCCCTAAATGCGATGTTTTTTATGAAAAATGTATTATTCATTAGATTTGGTGGCTGTGTTATAAAGTAAGGTAGCTGCCTCATTTTTATTTTCAAAAGTAAATGCTTTGTTTATTCGATTTAAATAATATCAAAAAACGATTCGCAAGAACATTAACAGGGTTTAGTTTGTCTCGATACTTCTTATTTGCCTGCAACATACATAAAATAATAATTTTAAAAAAATCGATTAAAACAATTAAAAATAATTCTTTATTATGAAATTTTCAAAATGAACCTAGCCCACCTAGCAAATTCAAAATTATTGATTGTAAAGAATTATTTTATACATTTTATAAATTCCTTTTATTTAACGACTGTTGCACAAATGTATAGAAACTCAGATTTTTGTAATATACTATTTTTTTATTAAGTACATAGATGAATGAATAAACATTAAAGAAATTTGACCAGCTACGGCATAAAATTCGTAGGCTAATAATTAGACAATATGTTCACTGAGATTCTATAGAT
>JAPMAE010010056.1:0-10344 GCA_036584705.1 Rhyacophila sp. 25_7 | reverse complement strand
CCTACATGGTGAAAAATATCGATTCAGTTTAGGGTGTTATATATTTTAACAGGATTAAGACACGCGCTGACACAATACATCGTACTCAAATGAAACATGTTCCCTCCTGAGGGCCGATAAATGCACACTAGCGTCGTAATTTTCGTAAGTGACTCATACAGCGCGATAGAGCTGCATAGCACTCTAACGGTTAATATTGTTGTAGCTTAATAGTTAACTGTTAGCATCAATACTAATATTGTTCATTAATTTTATTTATCGAGGTACTTCATTTCTAACGAACGGGATTTTTGTTTATTATTGATGTAACTGAAAAAGGACGCTATAAGTCAATACATCGCTTATTTATTAGTGTGTTAGACATTGATTGTCAAAAACGATGTCGTTTTGACTTCACTAATTTCATTCTAATTTAGCTCTCATTCTAATTTAGCTCCCTTAAACCCCTACGAACTCATGAATATTTTAAATCTTTCATAATTTAGTTAGATTAGAATATATTTTTTTATTCTTATAATATAATATTCTGGAAGCTAACACTCAACGTTAAAGGGGTAATAAATAACATAGCTCTTACGATAATGTAATGTTGACTAGTGTCAAGCGAGTTTGCGGATTGCATGTTTGCTTATACACATTCGTTCGCAAAGATTGAATGCTATTACTTTTTGGACGTATCATAATAATTTATTATTTTATTCCTCCTTCATAAATTATAAATGATATCGTTCGCGTTATAATCTGTTCTATAATCACTGCACATAATAAAATACACATGTTTTAATTGAGGGGTGTATTTCCAAAGTGAAATTATTCCACTTCAACACATTTGTGGCAAATGTCAAATTTTGTGTACGGTGTCGATATTACATTTTTTTTCTTATCTGCCTTGCAAATTGTATTTTACACTGCAAATGGATTTAACAAAAAAATATGTCATATCGACACCTTAAAGAATTTTTGTGGTATTTACCACAATTTTGTTGTAGTGGAATAAGTTCACTTTGGAAATACATCCTTCAATTAATCTTAGTACGGTTTCGGCGTAACACGACCTCGTATGGCTAGTTAATTACGTCTATGATGACCGTATGAGAGAAATTAATACATATAGTTGTAAACATAATTTAATAAAAATACATTGCCAGCAGTTTGAATACCTTGAAGCAAGTTAGAGGGATCGGATCGCATGTGAATCCAGTGCAGGTTAAATTGCGTTATAAGAAAATTCTCTTAGATAGTAAAAATATGCGCTGAAACATCGTTATCTTTGAAAGACATTGTCTCAACTGGCCAATCTATATATGGCTATTCGTTCCAGCAAAACAGCTTGTACCTAATATCCTAAGTGCTATTTATTTTTACAATAAAATGTATATTAAAATATTGACAAATATTGACATATTTTAATGCAGTGGTATTGTATCGTTAAAATTCGACTTTATTAACTGCACGCTCATTTACCGGCATATGAATAAAGTGAGTTCGTGTACCTTTCTCTCTAAAATAAAATTTACGGCATTTTTCATAGAAAAGTTTACAAGGATATTTGAAAAAAGAACAAAAACCATCACCTGTGTTATGCTTTGTAAACGAAACTATTGTTACATTTTTCAACATGAATTTTTAAATTTCGATTTATAAAAAAAACAGAAAAGTATATGAATGGATGTTTTATGATTAAATGTGTATTAGTAATATAAGAACACGGTTCTTCGTAGATTATGTCTTCCGGGGTGTCCTCATGTGTGTTGAACGGTAAGAACCACTTGAGTCCGGTCGATCCTCGATATATGAATCTACTTCAGTAAGTATTTTTTGCACCGTGGGGAAGATTCTTTATGAGACGAAACGACGCTCCCTCGATTCATTTGTAAGTCATACTTTCTCGTTTTGTCAGGTTCATTTTCGTAATTTATTGTCGTTTATGAGATAAAGATTCAGTTAGCAATAATACATATTTAATATTGTACCGGAATTGTCATTTGCCGTGCATCTCACCAAAACAGCGACGTGAATAGAAAGCATCCGTTACGTTATTGCAGTCGCATGCGGCTTTCCCCCTCTTGCTCCTCTACCCCGGTTCACATTATCCAACCCCTCTTCTTCATTTTGGTGCTATCTCTCTCATTCGTGAGTAGGTATCTTGCATATGTTTCATGGAATGTAGGCTAAAAACTATTATCTACCTAAATTAGTTATAAATTAATACTGATTTAGAGAATTTACGGAATTCTTGAAGTATGTTTCCTTATAAAACGACGTGTACGTAAATATTATACTTCTAAAGAAACATATCGTTCTAAAACGTATCATATGAATCTTCGCAATATCTAGTAAGATTGTCATGACAGATTCTTTGCAAGTAATTATCAATTATTACGAATAGTTCTATCAATTTGACCCTCATCCTGCCTCGTTGCCAATTTACATGAAATAACATTTGCAATTATTTTTGCCAGGTACGAATTCGATCTCGTGATTCACGAATTGATAGACGGATCGCCAACCTGTTACCGATTTATATTTCTGTATACAAGAGTATGTTGAATTTAACGTCCCTTGCGCAATAAACATATACATTTTACCACCTAGTAAGTTTGTGAGGCACCAAGGAATGTCGAATATTAAAAAAAAAGATTTCAATTGACCAAAATAGTCCAATTGGATTGTTCAAAAGAGTCAACTTTTGTTATGTATCCTATTTATTGTCTTGATTATTTATAATGTCTGTAATGAATTTGTATACCTTGCGACAGTCAAAAAGTTGATTGAGGAACTTAAATTTGTAAGTCTTCAATGTTTAGTTGCCCTCGTAGGCGAGTGGCTAGCGCATTCGAGTTACGCGCCTTGGGTCTAGGGTTCAAATCTCGTAGCTGGCGAAAATAGCACAAGTTTTTTCATGTGCATTTGAAATCAAGATATAGACCAGATTGGTTGAGCTAATAACTGACTATTATTACTCGTAAACAACTGTTAAAACAATCATCACACAGTGAAAATCCATATGCTTAATTTCGAAGCAGATATGGTAAATATAGATTAGGTAAATATTTAGTACATATACATATATTATTTTTCGTTCTAACACATTTAATGTCGAATTAATGATAACATTAGTGTGATCCACACATTCCTGCTTGTAACATTATGTATGCATGATCGATTCTCGCTTTTTATTGGGTGTATCTTTACCAAGCCATATATGAAAATGATTTCATTTGCATGACAGCGTTTATATTTGATTTGCTTATACAGTATACACTGATTGACCAGTAAACTCACATGTTTACCGGGTAGTCTTTTACATATCGTGTAATTCATATAAGGTATATTTATTTGTCTGTATAGAATTATAGATATTCTTAAACTCCGTTATATCAGGGGAATAGAAAAATAATTGGTTCTTAATAAAGGCGGCTACATATATGTTAAAAGTTATATGATATAGACTTAATTTAATTCATCAGACAAATAAGTGTCATAATTACAATCTGTTGAGAAAATATAATATATATACATAGTCAGTTTAAATGACAATTTAATTGAACCAGCAAAAACGGAATAGATGGAATAATATAATAAAAAAATAATCAAGTCTTTTGAAACCAAGGTTTTTATAATCTGAAATCTAAAGGAATTACTAGTAAAAGACATATTTGAGATATTTGAGACAGACATATAAACTTCATTATTCATCAGAATAAGCTACCGTTAAAATAGTCACAACATATCTTCAGAAATACACTGATCTATAAACAAAATTATGCATATACTTTTTAGTTCAAATTGAACATAATATGAAGATGCCACTTGTTTGTCAAAATGGGGCCAAACGCTTATTCGCGAATATACATTTCCAAATACTGTATATAATTGTAACATGATAAAATATTGTTGAATGTGGACAGAGATAGGTGCTGTTAATTCATTGCGGTTGGTGAATTTATTCCACCAGTAATAAAAGTATATTATTTTTAATTTCATGTCCATAATGGTCTCAAATAAAAGTTTACACATGGTCGTTTTAGTAGAATATTTACTGACATAATGAGCTGCTTTGGATTTCTTTCAATTATCATTGACAGAGCATTCACTGTCCCACGATGTCCTATGTTTTTATGACTACATATCAAGTTACAAAAGTTGATTACGAGTAGAGGTAATGTCTTGAGCATTTTGCAATCAATAGGAATTATTTGGTTAAGAATTAAAAAAAGATGCCGAATTTCTTTAATATACCAATAGACGAAAAAAACATGCAACAAACTGAATTTTGTGGCCTATGGTGCATTTTACACTGTAAAATAAACGGCTTTTCCTGAAATATTTTAAGTTTTTGCATATCACTTATGTGGAATTGTATACTGCAAAATGGTAGGTGTTAAATGTAAATTCTATTTTAAAAAATTGGGGTGCAAAACACGTGTCTCTAATTATTATGAATAGATTTTTATTATTCAATGGCAAATGGCGGTCAATTTATTTTAATGTAATAAACACTCCGCGTTCAATTGGATCCAGGATCCATCGGATCTTGGAATCAAAAATAGACGGAGAAAAAACAAAACAAACGCAATTTTTTTATACCTATAACTCGCGGCCAAATAAGGAGACCAAAATTGGGCAAGTACGTAGAATTAGATTCTATAGTGCTTATGGGTCTTATCGTGCTAGCATAGCAGTATCATTAGGATGCCGACGGTTGCTATATGACAGTGGTCGGCAAACTACGGCTCGTTGACTCCCAATTTCTACTTTCTACTACACGACTCCAACGCAATCTCTTGCTATATTATTATAGTATTTGATCTAGCTTTATTCAGTATACGTAGTTTTAACCGACTTTTAAAAGCAGGGTTCTTGCAAAAACAATTGATTCTCAAAATAACTCGAAATCGTTGTACTGCTGATATTTGGCTCTTTTGACTAATGGGTTTTACGAGCACTAGTATATGATATTCATTCGTAGAAATATGCCACTATTATACCCTATTATTCCTAGATTAATCTCCACCAAAATAAACAAGCGTGCTTCTAAGTATTAGGTATAAAAATCCAATTATTAATCCATAAACGTTCAATGAGCAATAATTTCAATTGATATTGTTTTGCGACTGAGAAATGGCGTGACCAATAGTCGAAGCTGAATTACAATTCAATTTCAGAGAAATGCACCATTGTTCTTGGATTCCTTATTATTTATCGCAATAAATCGCTCTCACAGATTACACGCGATGCAATGCTATATTGCTCGCAACAATTTTCTACGTCTTTATCGGCGTTGGATTGGAGCCTTGTTGTCCCGCAGCGATTGGCAATTTGCCAGTTGGTCTGTCGTTAGGGGTCTAATTTATTTTTACGTAAGGAGTACTGTACTATCAATTTAACAAGTAAAATACTAGCGATGAGAGGGGCAAGCGGATATACGAGCTCAGCTTCCGCCGTGCCACAGAATGGCTTGTACATATTTTCGTGGTGTTATGTTTATGCATATGCACACTCCAGTGCCAATCACAGCGACCATATTTAGGCAAAAGGGATTATCCCTCACAAAATTTTACAGGAGGCATGAAAAACGTTTTTTTAATGATTTTTAGTTCAAGTCACATTAGCACAAACTTGGAGTGCGTGATGACCAATAAATTGGAATTTAAATTTCATGATCTAATAATTTAAAAAGTTATTAAAGGAAAAATATTAAAATTGAGGGTTAATCCTTTCCACGCAAACTTAGTAGGTTGTTCTTTTTTCAAAATCTAAAGCTGAATTTCGATAATAATTTGACATTTTTGGCTTAATTCCTATAGACAGAACGTTTATTTACGAGTTGTATACATTGTGATTATCAAATAAAAGCATTTTTCAAAAAAAATTAAGGGTTGAGCCCTTTTGTCTAAACAGGGTCGATATGATAATCTGAAGTTCGATGATGGTCCACGATCAACGACGTAGATAACCAACTAAAGACTTTTAGATTACTAACCCTCTGCACTATTTCTAAATTGTATGTTGGATGATCCTCCAGCGCTATCTAAACAGTTTATGTATTTATTATGTTGTGATAATTGATTTTTCTACATTATTTAAAAAATTAAGTTGTGCCAATGTAATAGTGAATATAATATGTACGAGTATGTAGCGTTCTTCCGATTCAGAAGACATCTAAGAGAATTTATTTTGAAAGTACGAGTATAAATAAGTAGAAGAGGGTGTCAGCTGTCTCTCCACCGAAAAAGTTTATAGACCACAGATGTAGTCTGAAACCCATGGCACGCGTGCCATTAGGTGGTACGTGGAAGGTTTTCCGTTGGTAGGTAACAATTTCAGTGAAAGAGTCATGGCGTTCGAATATCTTGTGGTATATATACGGAAATGTGGCATTTTGCATTGGCAGATTGTAAATTTAATGTGATAAGTAATATTTTTATTCAAAATATATGTATAAGTAGGTATACATTTTGTATATATATATTATTTTGAATCTATAATTGGTGAAACTATGATTAGACCTTTGCTAAAAGTGACTTTTGTATAAGTGAGCGATATAATCAAAAAATATTTAAAAAAATAAAATATTTCACATTTATGTATACACTAATTTAATAATCTCGATACACCCAATTATCACTAAGTTGAATATAAACGTATTATAACTTAATTATTTCGTGTTTAATCGAAGATAGAAAGTCGACAAGAAGAATTAGTGTTATCGACAAAGTTGCCGCATGAAAAGATTGCTTACCGGGATCACTTAGGTTCAACTGATAGCATCCTAAAACGGCTACTCAGTTTCCGATGTCATAGTCATCCTCGTGTTCCCCTTTTCCTAAAATCTCTCGGATTTTTCTGGAACATGCGCAGATCGCGCCAGCGAATTGAACGCGGAAATTTTCCACCCGAACCTTTGTGTTTGTCCTTTGCAACCTGTCAATACCAGGATGCAGCGTTGATTATTAGTTCGATTAAAGTAGAAAATATATAAAAATATGCAGTTTAGATGCACGCATATTTTTATGTCTCTGAATGCTGTGAAGCCCTTCACAAATTTAGAAACAAGCATTTCATAAAAGTGAAATATTAGAAAATTATATTGACCGTTTGGTAATTTATGGTCAATATAGTTTTAATTGTAATTTTTGGTTCGGCGACCTATTTTCAAACAATCAATGAACTGAGCTAAAAGTCTGGTTTCTTCAATAATCTATCAAAAGGTTTAATTCACATGCATGACGATATGCAACCATTCATCGTACGCTCACTGACGCAAAAGATGAGTTTTGCCATGAAATATTTATTAGCTCTAAAATTTACGCCAGACATCAGGACTTTGATATTATTACTGGGGTACGACAGGGGACGTCAAACCTTTTGCTGTCGGGTCACATTACGGATGAAAATTTGACCGCGAGGCATATGAAAAAAATAAAAGCAATATTTTAAAATAAAACATGTATTTTTTGTGCAATTAAAACGAAAAATAAATATCTGACAGGACACGATTACAGCCGAAAATGTTTTTTTTTAAAATTATATTTATGTAATTTACAAAATGCGTAAAGGGCCGTATCCGGCCCGCGGACCACCATTTGCCCATGCCTGTGGTATACCACTAAAATGCATGTTAGAAGTTTTATCAGCGCCAGAGCGTCAAAATTTTATACAATTGGAACATAATTTAGTTTGGAAATTAATTTAAAAAAAAAAAATTAAAAATTAATTAAATTAATTTGGAAATTAATTTACGGAGTATACGAGTTACGAGTAGTATTTAAGTGTACATATATTTAGGTTAAAAAAGCTAATTATTATTATTTTATTAAACTCTATCCGCTCCGAAACGAGTGTAATGATCTTCACAACGTGAAGACTGCTTTGTCTTTTTTGATTTTAGGTCAACTAGTTTATATCATGGTTTCAATAGCGCATGCAAAAAAATCTGTTTTATGGCCAGCTGTGGTATTCGAAACACGATGCCATTGAATGGACAAGTGGAGGCACTGTCTTAACCGACGGTGACAAAGTTTACTATCTTCTGTTTAAAATGCGTTTTTTCTGCTATTTTTGAACACTTATGATAACTTTTGCCCGATACCAAAGGGCTAAAATACCTGCGTGTTTAAACGAAAAACAAAATTTACAATCAAACTTGTTAACTTAACTTGTTAACAAATTGTTATTTATAAAGATTAAGTATTAAGTGTTGACAGACGTTATAACAAAAAATGTATGTCGGGAACATTTATCAAGATATTATTTTCTTCATAAATATATTAGTAAATTCATAAAAAACCCGCCAATACGAAAATGTTAACTTTGACATACCAAAATATATTAGGTTATCTGGACGAAAATATCTTCTTTTTTTCTACGTCATGTAGTGTTTATTTTTTATGTGACATTTCTTTATTTCCCCATAAATTTTGAGAATCAGTTGTATCATAAAATTAGTGATTACGCATGTACAACAATATTGTGTGATTTCAATAAAGAAAACAACAATTAAATATTTTTTACATATTGACTATCAATCGCGTCTTAGCTTCATATATTCAATTTTTTAAATCGTGTTATAATACTTATCTGCAGTGTGATAAACACGTTTTATTACATGTTGTGTTTAGCAGTTAAATTATTGTGATAACTACCACCAGACGCGCTAAAGATGTTTATTTTAGCTTTCGAAAACAAAAATAATGCAAAACACATATTTCATCTAAATTTTGAATAGAAATTAACATTTTGTCTAGCGACCATAGTCTATAATATGTATATCCGCTTATAATATGAATAATATTCCTTTCTGTCATTAATTCCTGTTCCTATTCCTATTCCTATTTCTAATATCAATAAAATATTACATCATATTTTTTTACAAATCTACTCCTATCTCTCTCACACACATTTGCATATTCTCACGCATACGACACAGGTGGGTAAGTATCGCAAAAGTTTCACAACCGGATCCAAGCTGTATACCAATATTGTGCACCGCAGTCGCAAAAACGACGTTACAAGTGACGTTCCCTCTAAGGTGTGCGCATGTGCGGCCGCACATCTCTTAAAAGTTGTCCACACACATCTCAAAGAAAGGAACTTGTAACCATATCGTTTTATTGCGTAATTATATATTTTACGATTGGTTCTCATGTTCCTTTCTTTGAGATATTTATTATGAGATATTATTATTATACGTAAAAGTAGCTACACAAAATAAATAACCGTTGTTAACTAGTACCAAAGTATAACTAATTATTATCAACCTACTGGACTCCTACAGGAAAGAACATTATCGGGTTTTAAAAGTTTTTTTTATATGACACCTACACATTTGTAATTTATGTTTTAGTGATGCATTATGTTGGCTACCTGATTTTACCTATGCATGTATGCATACTTGCGCACTCGCCTTTTTTTCTTGAACATATAGGTTGATGGGGCGCACACACAATGAAAAAAATAGAGGGAGCGTTTGTTACAGGTTCAAAATAGTCAAATGTTTACAAATTTCGAACATGTAAACTGTAATTTTTACACAATTTGCTTCTAAGTGTATTATGAACCTTGTAAAATAACGAAAACTTATATACAATATCCATATTTACAACGGCTTTGTCCAGGCCATTTAAATTATGCGGTATATATATAATCAATACTTGTATTATCGTAAAGGAGTTTTCAATAATTGATGATTTGTATTTGAAATTAAGTGTTAAATTATATAAAAAATCATATTTGTGTTATATAAAATAATTAGAAAAACGACGAACATCGATACTTCTGAGAATTCTTCGTTTTCAGATTTGTGTAACATCCTTTGCACGAAAGAAAAAAATTAAGTACCTTGCGATTAGTCGAATTCTCGTTTCTTGGTTAATAATTTTATCATACATTAAACAAAGTCGTCATCTACTCGTATGTGCTTGTAGTACGAATTATATATATATGTACTCGAATCTTTAATAGTTTTCTTATATTTTTGGCTAAAAAGAGAGATTTCCGCAGCAAATATTTTATCTAGTTCAAGCATACAGTTTTGCACGCACCCTTGTTCTTAATTATGTATGAACACCACAGGTATACACCCCACGCTGTTCGCATAATTGACGTTAAGCTTTGAACATTCGGACACGGGAATTTTTAATTAATTTTATTTAGAAATATATAAGACGAAACTGACAATATTAGTATACATTGTCATCACACTACTCGCTGCCAATTCCTGCTTGCTATAAGGAGTAAGTATATATAGGGTTTTCCAATAGCGACTTCCGAATTTTGACAGTTGATAGCGGCCATATTGTTGAAGCGACATCTATCAAATTAGCTGTCATTTATTCAGTC
>JAPMAE010010012.1:0-10363 GCA_036584705.1 Rhyacophila sp. 25_7 | reverse complement strand
TCAAACCTAATTTGAGCGGACGCATATGTGCGTCCATACTCCTGGACAGGTTAAAGAAAAATTATTAAAATTTAAATTCAATGCTTTTTTCTTTACCATACTAACTCAGTAGTCTTCTTTTTTCAAAATCTGAAGATGAATTTTGATAATGATTCGGTATTTTTGGCATAATTCCTTTTGACAGAACGTGTATTTAGTTGTGTACGTTGTGAATCTCGAATAAAAGCACGTTTCAAAAAACTGAGGGCTACGCTCTTTTACCTAAACAGAGTCTATGGATAATTAATTTCTTACTCAAATCTTTAGAAGAAAGTGTCTAAAAGAAGTTAGAATCATATAACATATTGATAAAAATGCAAGTACCTTTAGTTGAGTACCTCTGTCATAGGAGATATTTTTAAAGTGGAAGTCCCCCGCTGTGATTGCCAACTCGGCCCATGAAACATAAGGCTTCGTGGGGCCATACGGGTCGAGGATAGAAGACTGGGGTAGGGGAAACAGGCTCTGTTGGGCGCTGGATGAAAACCAAATACATTTGTCAAAGCTAATGTTCGAACGTAGGCCTTCCGTTGCGTTCACTCGGCAATGCACAGTTATATTTTTGCTGAGATCATACCTTATCCATGTCGCTGGGACTTGATTACTGAGTGAAAACAAAATATTTTTCCGATGAAAGGTTTCAAATGAAAAAGCTCTGCCGTATTTATATGTTATTACACCTGCCATTTTTAAACTGAACGTTATTTTTTTCTCCTATGTCGACATTTTTTCTGTGTTCTGTTGTAATATTTATATGTGCATTTTGTTCATTTTGTCCATAACTTTTATTTGCTACATAACGAACAAAAATGATATATGAATATTTAAATTTATTACATAACTAGAAATTAAACATATTTTGTTTTGATAGTAGATCATGTTAATTATTTTTCACTTCTCTCATTCTATATATGTTATTATTTTCTACTTATTTTCATATATACGAGTACGTTAAAACATATTTCAAGATTGGTCAAGACTCTTATAATATTTTTAACTGATTCACTAAATATATAAAATAATAATATTTAGTTAAGAAATGCACCTGATTTCTGAAATTACAAAGCAGCACATGACAGTCACAATACTTTTCTCGGGATACTTTTTAGCAGTTATATTCCTTAATATATAATTATAGATTCAAATTCAAACAGAAAAAATAATATTGCATTTAAAATGATATATATTTTTTCTTTTTATGTCATATTTTTGATTCAGAAATTTGTATTTTCATTCATTCTTGTTATAAACGTTGTTCAACAATGCGTGTTGAAGAAATTCTGTCATATACTTCTACATTTACTTAACAAAAATTCAATATTCTTTTAAATTTTATATATGTTCTGCAAATAATCTAAAGTTGTCATTATTTTTTTATACGATACTAATAACATCACATTTTTTCATAATATTCGTAACTCTCTATGAAGCTAAACTATTAATTTTAAATTGCTTATTTTTAATATAAAGTATTTATACTTGTACTTATACAGGAGCGTATCTAGGTATACAAAATGAGTTTTACGATTTTTTTACTTTTATGATCAAATACTTGCTCACTTTTATAAGGCCCAGCAGTCTAAGTGGAAAATAGGTACCGCCGCGGAAGACTTTATGTGGAAAATGTTCAAATATACGTATCTTGAGAATGAGTACCCCATATCCGGGTGAGTGTATGTTTATTATATTCCTTCTTTTCCTTACAAGTACCGCTCGTATGAATCTGTTACCCGGCTATATTGTACTGCATGCGTTTTACACCATCCGATTTTCACCGTTCAGGGTTTCGCTTAACAGAAACTAATACAAACGGTGTCATACCATAAGAATATACTATCAGTATATACGAGTATAATATAATATAGTACAAAAATAAACTACAAATTCGTTTTTTTACATATTGTTTCTTTCACCGTATGCCATTTAAGTGCATTAACGTTGAATAAATGATAGAATACAATTAAAGAAATTAAGTAAAATGAAATATACCATCCCATGCAGCTCTGCCATGGGAATCATTAAAATAAAATCAGAATTCAATCGTATGGTGTCAGGAAAGCAGCCGCGCATAATCATGGTTGAAAATACTGGCGAGTACTGCAATTATATTTATATATGGAACACCAACTTAAATTTACACTTTTTTATAAAAAAGGATGTGCATAATTTTCCAGTCAAGGGCGTGTGGTAATGGAACACGCATGATGTACGTATCTTGTTGGCTGTCCAAATGACAAGTTTGAAATTCTCTTATATTAATTTCATGTCATACTTGTACCGCGCCTGTATTAATTTAATAATTTGATTCGCAGTGTTAGTGTCCTCAATACTGATGATAAAAAGATATTTTACATTTCCCTCCTCGTTATTTCGTAAATATTGAGCGTTTGAATTAAATATTGCGGGGTCGAATTACAAAATATTTTTGAACCTCACGAGTGTTTTTATGTTTATAAATCTGCAACATAAGTCCAAATTTTTGTAATAATTATCAGTTAACAATGTTTTGTTGCGTAATATATACAACAAGAAGTGAGTTTTATTCGTATCTTTTGTTTCAGAACATACTCGTAAACCCAACAGGTTAACATGAAATTAAGCGTACGGGACTTTCACAGTTTGAAGAGCTGTTGTTTTTTTTATTACGAATGACAGTTGTTATTTATTTTCTCAAATTTGTCCTGTCTACAAATATAAATAGATAAATATTTGAAAATTTTATATGACCAGCACGATATTCAAACTCGTGACCCTATGATTTCTAGTCGGATTCATTGTACGGCAACTTGCTGAGGGCAACCGTGTTTATATTTAACAAACAAATTTTATTTTTTTACAATCCATTCAGTTCCATGACCGACTGCACAACCTCCCTCTAGGCCTCTCTGTCTCTAGCTTTCTCTCTCTCCTGTCATTCACGTTCAACATGTTTGCATCGTTTGTTACGTTATCGGACCATCTCATTCTGGAACCACCAACGAGTCGAATGCCTATTGGAGTTACTTCAAACACTTTCTCGAGAGTTTTATATTTATCGCACCTTATAACATGACCAGCCCATCTGAGTCTCCTTACCCTCGAGAAATTCATTATATCGGTACTAAATTGATCGTGGAGCACAGAGTTAGTACGGATGCGAAATCCTTGTTTTCGTTGACCGGTCCAAGTATTCTTCGGAGTATTTTATTTTCGAATACTTGCATGGCCTTTTTTTATTTCTCCGCCAGGATCCAAGTTTCACATCCATACAGAACTATAGGTTTTACGGTCACATTATAAACCAGGAATTTGAGTTTCTTTGACAGGACTTTGAACCCTCAACGCAAAAAATGCGGCATTTCCACTCTTTAGCCTGCTTATAAGCTCTAGGGTCATCTCATTCTTTTTGGAGATGTTGGTTACCAACTAAACTAAATAGCGAAGTCTTTTCAAATGTGGATTTTCTGACCAACCAACGTGTTTCCTTATGGGCCAGTTTTTCTCAACATTCTTAAGTACTTTAAAAAAATAAGACTCGTATATCAATGATCTAAAATAGCCGACAAAGTAATACAATGAAGTATAAATATTCTTTTACCGCACAAAAAAAAAACTGTTATCTCTATACTAAAATGATATATATGCGTTTTAAGCATACTCTAAATATTCATGTAAAGTTAACTAAAAATGGGGTATTATGGTTTTAATATGACATTTTACTTTGTTTGATAAAATCTCAGCCCTGTCGCAGGATAATAATAATATGAAAAGCAACATTGTCCCATCAAGAAAATTTCTTACCGCCAAGCGGCCGTATTCGGCACTTTAATGTTAGCGAAATGGCCCGAATGGTGTCTGAGGGAGGGGCGTTTTACGGAGCGGTGCGCTCCTCTCTGGCCCTGGCGGGCTGGCACCGGAGTGACGACGGGCGCCTGCTTGACTCACACCACTCAATGCGGCCCTGGCCTTATTGAAACTTTGCACAGAGGCCATCAGACTTTAAGAATCTAATTAGTTACTTTGTCAGTGAAAGTGCTGATAATATAGGTGTATGTTTGTGCCGACTGTATTAATGAATGTTTAAACTAAAAATGCTAATAGAATACGCTATTAATTGCAAACATAGCTTTTTACAAACAATTTTTGGTAAAATAATATATAACTGTTTTAAATGCTAATAGAAACATAGTTTTTATGTTGTAAAATTGACTTTCATGCCGCTATTTAAGAATTTTTTATTATATATTTTTTACAAAATGACATTTTAAGTTTAATAAATTGGACTATGAGTAGATACCCAATTATAAGAATTATCTAAGAAGATATAACTTCCTAAGTACTTTTATATAATTCATTGCCGTATACAGCACAGTATACAGCGAATCTGACTAGTGATCCAAGAGTTTCGAGTTCAGATTCCATATTGAGCACAAACAATCAAATGTTTATTCATTTGTATTTGTAGTCGGGACTTGGACCTGATCAGCTAATATTTAACAAATCTTACTCGTAAAATATATTTATTAATACTATAATCACACTATGTAGTTATATAAGTATGTTCTATCTTAGACAAGACATGGAATAACATGTATACACAATAATTTTAAGTTATCGTAGTTTCATATGCTTGCAATATGTATTTTCTCAGTTATTATTTGTTACAATATTCAGCGAATATTTTAATAATACTCAAAATATTAAAATCCTTATTTCGTCACCAAAAACCTTTTATATTTTAAGGTTTAAGTAAAAATTTATTTAGAATATTATTTGAAATAAGGAGTATTTTTCGAATCATATTTTATAAAAAAGTGATTGTAACTAAGCCAATTGCAAGTCAATGTATAATTACGATTATTTTTAACTGAAAACTGACAGCTTCTTCATATAATGAATTTTTAATAACCCAATTTTTTGCTATAACGTATAGAACCATGACACATCGAATTCTAGGAAAATAGTTTTTACGAGTAATAATTATCAATTCTTTGGATTCATATCGTGGCTACAAACACATTTGAAATTTTGTCCGGTTGCAAATCACACAAGCGGGTAACAACTTTTGATATTTTGCTCAGAAATAATTTCAAGCTATACGGTATGCTACCAACCACTCATGTATTCCAATATAATCGTTCTTAAACCACATCATGCCTTTTAACAAAAGCACAAGGATATTACACGTCACTTTCGTGAGTGTTTGTAATTGATTAGTATTTTTACATCTTCTCATGTCATGGCGGTATACTGTAACTCCACCGAATATACCTTGAAGATGGTAACCAATAGTCTACCGGAACGAAGGAATTCGATTGGTCTGAAGAAGAGGAATGTCTGGTTCAGATCAGATTTAGGCATTTTCGGCACATTACCAAGTAAAATTACATCTTCATTTTCAACGTGATGAGAGGTTGTACAGTCTGTTTCTTTGTTACCTCATTTTGCATATATACGTACTACCCAACACCTCCAGTTTTTACTGCAGGAACCTATTCTCAAAGCTTAGTGTGCGATTATAGTACAATTATTATTTTATGAAATAAATACCTATTTAAATTTATATGTGACTCTACTTTATTACGTGGTTATTAAGGTTTTTACTTGAGTCATAATTTAATACACGCTTGAGCTTTCTGCAAGTGCAACAAAAAAGCGCTATCACGATAATAATAATTAATATTATCATTGCTTCTTTATGTGAAAGGTTGTTTTAACGACTGCCGTATTATTCTTTTCACAATAATACTATTTTAATGGATAGGTTGTTTAATAAGACTCCTTGGGCAAGTTTAACTACTGAAGTTGGAATTTTATTGGCAGTCGTATAAAGAGTTGTTCTGGATAGCGGAGTATCTACATATACAGGATGACTAAGACTGTAATATTATCAGATATTTATGATTAATTTTTAAAAGTTTAAATTATATAACTGGATATCATTTCTTATATTTATTCAAGTTTCTATCATGCTGTATTTAAGTGACTTTATTAGGTACATTATTTAATTTTGAATAGATTACCAATTTTAGTATTAGTAATTTCAAATTAGCACTACCTTACATATTATAAAAAAATAATACTGTATGTGATATTTTTCACGATCATAATTCACAACTAAATCACAAAAAAATTATACAGTTTTATAAATTTTGATTCTAAATAATATCCATCTTAGATAATATAACATACGTATGGTGTTTAAGCCTCATAGTACTTGTATATATGACAAGCGAACTCTATTGTTGTATTAGTTCGTAGGACACAATTTTCATATCAGTTTACCATTCCTGCATTATTATTTTAAAATTATTATATAGAATAAAAAAATTATGTTAATTATCATGCACACAAAGTAATATTGATTTTTTTTAAATTTATGGCATAGGAAATATTCGTCTTGGCATTAAACGGCAAGTTTATTCGTATATTAGTTATAAACCAAAAACTGAATAAATCTTATGCTAGTAAATAGAAAAGTAAATTATTTGTTACTATATGACTACATCTTCTCGTCTAGACTCTTTGGTATGGCTTTATATCCAAATCCTTCATTATTTTTATCAATATTCACGTTTTTTCAAGAAAATGTTACCTCCCGTACGAAATATTTTTTTTATTTATTCAATGCCATTTTATTGGATTAAAAATAAGTACATGAGTCATGTTTTAGTCAGTTAAGATTTCCATTCTATTCGTAATGTTGAATTATTCTAATACTTGAATATTTTTTTATATATATACACATATTTGTTTAACTGAATACAAAATTTGAGAATAATATACTTAGTTTGTTTGTATATATGATATTTTTCTCTTTTAACCATGTCCGTTTCGAAACGAAACGTATGAATCTCTACAATATTAATATTGTTTTGACAGATTTTTAAGAGTAATAATAATTGTCAGTTACTATCTCAACCAATTTAATCCACGTCTCGGTTTCACATGTATATAAAAAAACCTGTAAACTTTTCACGAGTTCCAGTATTTGAATCCTAAACTCTCGGTTCATGAGTTGTATGCACTATCCTTTCACCTACAAAAGTGACAATATATGATATATTAGTGTATATGTATAGGTAATATACTATAATATACACATCACTTTATGATGTTTACATTTTTTTAAATTAAACTTCCTACGTTAATTATTAAATAAATGCGTTTTCTATAAATATAATAAAATATATTGTTATAAATATTAATGATAATCGTGAATAATATTTTTAAGTGTCTTCATTTCAATCTGTGAGGCATCAACTGACATCCTATATAGTTTATTTCCCCGTATTATATTATCGCATTGCCTATCCTTGTCATCAAAAAGTGGGATGCTTTATTTTCAGGCTTTAGTCGATTTAACTATTGTACTCTGAACAAAAGTGCATTGCAAAAGCTCTTGGCAGCAACATACATTTAGGCAGGTTTTATTGCATGCGAGATGAGTCGTGTGAAGCTCCGTAAAAATTAAATACACTAAGACAGACTGTGAGAATGTATCTCGATTTATTTATAATATCCTAAACTATAAGATATTTTTTTACGCAACTTGAATGGTCTTAATATATTTCCATTGTAGGATAAAATTATAATAATTACTATCAACATAACCATCTTCACAATATCATTATTTCAATTATTATTTGTATCGGCCATTTAATCATACAAATAGTCTTACTTAGTAAAATACTAAAATATAAATATGAAACATAAGCAACGAAATAATATTTGTTCGTCAGGATAATAAAATAAAAGATTTATTTACACATTTACTTATGGATGAGGCGATGTCTGAATTGACAAAAATATTCATAACACTTACACGATATATTCATCCATGAATTTTCTTTCGTTCATAATTGTACCTATTTTATCTAAAATATATTTTCCCCTTATAAACAGACTTTTGGATTGTTTTGACTTTTTATGTTATAATCGCTGATAAACTACACTCGAAAATAACTTATTATTAGTATCAGTTTTAATGTGTTTCTGAAAAATAGTATATGTAATGAAAAAAATATAAATAAAACTCTCAATTAGTATTATTTCTTTAATTCTTTTGGGAATATTAACATCTGCAAGTGTTGCAGCCCAAAGTTCCTGGCCGGAAAAGCAGGCGCACCGGGAACACTTGCCGAGGAAAATAACATTCTGGCATCAAACAATAATATAAATAAAACTTCCAACCCCATAGAGACTTATTTATTACTCAATGTTTATTGTAATTTTTGTTGATTTATAACACTGCCTTAGCATCCACCTCATATAGAAAATTTTCCATGCACCGCGAAATTGTTAGCATTCCGTTAAGAAATTTGTAGCGCATATTGATAAAATAGTTTGTTGTTTTTTTTTACCAATAATATGCATCCTCTGTAACAAGCGAGTTCTAAAATGAAAATTTTGAAAATTCAATACTGTACATGCATTTCTTTATTATTTTTTTATTGTATCAGGTATCAATGCACGATACATCAGAAGCTTTCTTCCTTTTTTTATTGTTTTATCGTTTTTTTATCTTAAGATAGCATCTACTAAGCGATTTATGTTCAATCTACACTTAGCTACTTTTTAGCTCATTTAAAACCACTAATAAATAGTTGCTATATTTTATTATTACACAAAATTATATATAAATACATGCGTCAGGTTTATTATGGTTCAAATAACGAACCTTAGTCAATACATAAAGAATATGAACATCATTTCGACACATATGATATGAAATTTCTTAGGGTTGTTTATTTTTTATTAAGTTAAAAACAAGATGTATTTTGATTTATACATCCACATTTATAGAAAAAGTCAACATATTAGAGCATTCATTTGAGATTAGGAAAAACGCAGTTTTTGTACTTATAAACCTTAAAATATTTATATCTTATCCCTTCAATTTTACTACAGTCTATATATTTTATTTATCAAAAATTTTACGATATTGTTGAATTTTTGTTAAATTAAAATGCAAAGTTATTTTTTGGTATTGGTTTTCTCGGATAATATAAAGCATGGTGTGGAGTGTTCCTTTCATTATATGCTTTTCTAGTAAATTTACAATATAATTGAATATATCACTAGAAAGAACGTCGTACGATTTGCTAAACTATGACGTTATCTCTCAATTTTACCAAAATTAACATAATTCCTGTAGTTTAACTCCCAGATACGGACATGGAATCGCCTGTTGTTATTATATTTATTATTCACGAAAACTTTTAAATTGCGGAAATTTGTCGTTTGATTTACAATATGAAAATTATAGTTTCATGTATTATATATTTATGTGTTCATTGAATAATTTTAATATACTCAAGGTCTTAATAAAGTATTGATAATTAGTATAAGTATTAATATATGAAGTCATCTAATTAATTTGGGATAAATTATTGAAGAGAAAATTATCTTTATAAAAGAAAAATATTTAAAAATACTTCAGAAAATACTTGTTTTAATAAGCCCTACTATTTAAAACAGATTTTGGTGTTGAATATATTTTAGTAGAATGGCTTTTTAATATAAGATTTGTTTTAATTTAAAATGTGCTTTATTTGTTTTACATGTTATAAATAAGTTTATCATTGGGTAACTGAACCAAGTTTCAGGAAAGTATCTAAAATCATGTATTAGTGAAAAAAACAGGAAAATTATTTATTTTAAATTCAGATATTTTTGCATTTTTTTTTAATTTACCAAATATTTTTATTAAATTTCCTCTCATCTTAACAAAAATTACTACTCGTGCCAAATTACAAAAAAAAATCTTGATCCAAGTGGCCGCCCTTGCGAGCCGCCCACCTCCAGCGCGTCGAACGAGAGCGCCCGCAGGCATAAATCTTAGCAATATCTTTCTTTATTCCTAATTCGGCGCCCTGTCAAACGGGATAAATATTGTCAAAGATACGCCCGCCTACGGAGCCACGGACCGGGCGATTTTATTACTCGCTTCGCTCCTTATTGCCGCAACCGCTTCGCAATCTTTGCCCGAAATGTCAACGCAGTGTTTTAGACACGGTTTTTTTGTATTGTTTTAATTAAGTTTTCTTTGAGACTCCTTGCATAGTTACAAGAAAATCAATTTTCATTGTGATTTTTTTTCTAAAAAAAAGCACCAGGCTAGAATTGATTTTATGTCTGTGATACAACATATAGACATATTTAAAAATGAACATGTGTAATAATAATCTTTTGAAATATACTCAAAAATGAATTATTCATTTTAAAAATTATACAAAACGATTAAAATATATATAGTTCTACAGTTCTGGGGTGAAACAACACTATGTCAAAAATGGCACTTTTCTACTGTGGCTCTTCAAAGCAGTTTTGGTGTCGCTCTTTC
>JAPMAE010009994.1:174-10372 GCA_036584705.1 Rhyacophila sp. 25_7 | reverse complement strand
GCTAATGAAATTTTAAATTTGTCACCCATCATTAAGTGCATTCAATATCATGAATACAATTGAAAAAAAACTATCTTTCCATTTCTTTTCTGAATTTCGGAAAATGTCAAAAAACACAAAATTTGTCCTACATGTAGAAAAACAATCAAGAAATTGAAATGCAATACAAACATGGCATGCTTATTTTACCTGGCTATGTTCGAATATTGGTTTCTCAGTTTCTAACTATACTTCAGCGATGAAATACAAATCATGAGAAATATTAATTTACTTCCACCCGAAGTAGAGGGGATTATTTTGGGGGAAAAAACACTTGTAATAATTAATAACTTTAATTAATTTTATTAATATTAACAACGATTGATTAAACATGTAAAAATATTAATTAATCGTATTTTTGAAGTCTTGAGATTTCTGTTTTTTGTACAATTTCATAACTTTTTTTCCGGGCACTATTCCGGAAGACAGCCCAGGTCTCTTCTTTTTATTTTGCTGACGACCCTCCCATTCTTCTTTTGGATCCAAAGGTGTCAATTCTTCAGGGACTTGACTATGATGATATCCGCTTGTTTGGATTGGCTGCATACCTTGGCTAGAGCTTTCGCACAGCAGGGTAGATTGTATCTAAAGGAAATTATAATAAAACAACAAATTCATTTTTGTTTTGGGCCATTGTTCAATTTTATGTTGTGCACTTTGAGAATGATAGTGAAGAGTTAGTTGTTTTAAATTTAAATAAAGTTGTTAAAACAAAGCTTACCTGATTTTCGAGTTCAACCTCTTCCTTGCTTTTATGCAGATCAGAATCATGAGCGAAAGTACAGTTGTGGCCGAACCTGCACCTTCCTTTGCGATAATTCCAGCATATCTTCTTTCCATTTATCATTTCCACTTTATCTTTGGTTGGCACCTGAACATTCAGAGCCAATGTACTTCACGATAGTAAGATACAATGAATTGAAGCGTTTTTTTTAAATAAAAATACTGAAGGCAAGTTATGAAATCCAAAAAAATATTATAAATGAAATTCAGTGATTTTATTCCTCTGTATTTAGAAGTGACAGAACCACGCACACTTTTGGTGGAAGAGTTAGTTCTGCTTGCTCGTATGGCTGGTATCTAATGGTCGAAATGGTAGTTATATTTCCTTTCGCCAACAATATATGGTACTCATTTTTTTTTTAATAACCAATGGTTTGGATTATGGACCAATGTTTGTACACTTTGTTTATGACATTACGCTGATTATCCCCACTAAAAATACCTATGACAGGCAATGATGTTCGCTAATTACACGACGTATAACAATGTTCAATCTCTGCTCTAATGAATCTCGAAAATATTAGAAAGCTAATAATAATCATATTCAAAGATTTGACTATATCAAAGAAATATAAAAATACAGAGTTGATACTGATTTTGAGTTTGATTTATTTATTTATATTTTAAGTTGTGAATTGTGGGTTCAAATTTTTTAATTGGCAAAAATCAGATATTTTCATGTATATTCCGATTCATAACATGAAACCAATGTAACTTATAAAATATTTTTCGATTATTTTTTTATGTGGACATCCATATACTCCACCTTCAGTAGAGATTGTTACATTTGATAATTCTGAAATACTTATTTGTAAAATATCAATTTACAATAATACAAAACTATAATCTAACAAGTGTAAATAGAACTTTAAAATATTATTTATAAGTGAATAAATAGTATAGTGTGAAATTCTCATTTAAAAATAACAGTGAAAATGTTTTCTCTATGTCACGTACGAAAGCAAAAATATTACATATACTCGTAGTTCAGCATATTGATTTACAATTTCATTTAAGTTCTTAATATGATTCCAAAATGTATTTTGTTGTTCCATGAGGCAGTGTGTATGAAAAAATCGCAATTCCAGTTGGAACAAGATCACTTGTACAACATGCATTTAGGAAAGATTTTTTTAATTGAAATATTTTATGATATAGCACATAAAATAAGCATAAAATTAGACATCGAGAAAAAAATATGAATGATAAGCTTCTTTGGTTGGTAAGATATATCCATACTGTAAAGGTTATTGTTGGAATAAAAATGCTAATTTACAGTAGTTAACTGCAATTTTAATATATAAATGGGTGATATTGTCATAACCCCATGCTCTTAAAAATTACGGTGATCACAAAATGATTAAGAATAAACATAATTTTCTGTTACTGAATCGCTTCAGATAAAAGTGGGGTGTATTTGTTTTTTAATCACTTCATACAGAGTTTTATAGTTGCTCAGTAATGAATGCTTCCTATTTTGTCATATCTCATTTGGCGTTTCTTAGTCTGAAAAAATGCAACGAGAGTGACAATTATACCCAAAAATATACGGTATGCAATATCCCTAATGCAAATACAAAAAAAGATGTCATTCAGCGATGAAATTTGTTAAAGAAATAGAAGAGTTCAGGAGTAAATAAAAAACATACCAATACATTCAAAGAAAATAGCTATTGTTCGTTCAATGCGGAAATAAGTTTGGAATCAATTCCTGTTTCACCATACATTCAAAAATATAATGTCAAGTCAACCTATACCATTTTGACGTGTTTCTCCAAAATAGCCTTTTTGGCATTCTCAGCTTCGGCAAATGGGTTGGAAAAGACAGACTTTTTTGAAGACGAGCTATCAAAATCTGGTTTCGGAAGTTTTGGTATTTGAACATCATCCTGGCTGAAAATCGAATACAGATATATATTTATTACATTACTCATTAGATACAATAGCAATACTTGGTTAATGAATAGTACTAACGTTTCCTCAGATTGGCTATCATCGACATCAGACTGCTCACTCTCCGACTCTCCGGATGACGTCCCATAGTCAGCCACGAGAGAATTCATGGCATTTAATAAAGTGTAATACGCGATTATGCCATAACGTATCTCTTTTTAAGATTTGTCAAAGTAATATATCACGAGTAAAAATACCGATACTCCTTGTAAACAAACTGACAACAGTGATTTTTTAGTTGACTAGTGTTGTCAGATACAGTTATCCGAATTTTAATTGCAGGCACCACTAAAATTTCTTTTATAAATGAATATTCTATAATATTTCCAGAGTAAAATTAAGCCGTAAACGATAACTAATTGGAAAAAACCGCTAGTGAATCGATAAATACAATCTAAAATATAAAATGAGTAAGCATCAGCTATTATTTATTAACAGTTATTAAGTGTAAGAACACCATAAATAAGTTTTATAAGAAAAAGAAAGAAGTATCAAGAAATCCATGGAAATTTTACATTTAAAAAAAAAAAATATTCATAAAATTACTATTTAGGGGGATATTTTTATGGTACGGTATTATTATCATTGACTTACAACATTATGCTATGGGTTTACAATACATATATTAATATATTGGTAGTATTGGTTTCGAGGTTGCAAGTTAATAAATTAGCTCTCTAGTTTACAAGTGTATGACGCCACAAAAGAGTAGGTATCACTAAATCTGCCAAATTATTAAAATACCATAAAACTTTATGAGAAAACAATCGTCTGAAGAAGATTACGGATAAGATTAAATGTTTTCAATTTAGTCTTATAGTGCATATGACGCAGAACAATGATGTGATTTTTTAATTGTTATATACATAATTTTTATTTACACTATTTTTTTACATATTTTATGCAATAATCAATGATTGTTTTCATTTTTTTTTAAATATTTTTTGTTAATTGGTCTTAAGAAATTGTGAGTATTTCAATAACTAAATATAAATAATTATTTGTTATTTTCAAATCATTTAATAATGAAAAACATATCAGCGTCGTTAAAAAATCTATTTATTGTTAAATTGTATATACATAATTGGAATTAGATTTTATTACAAACGATTTATCAATCCATATTATAATGCATGTTTTATCCTTTTTTAATCAAACAGGTCATTTTTGTTGAAAATACATATTATTTTTTAAAAATATATTTTGAAACTATTACTCTTTTACTATTCATTATTAAGAAAGAAAAATAGTTTTGCATTGTTTAATGCAGGTTTATTATTTTTTCAAATATTTACTCTAATATTTAACACAATTAATAAAAAATAACATTTTGACTAAGTTTTTGCATAGTGTGAATGGTTTATATTGATATAATCTTGAAATTAAATAATTTGTTGTCAAATAAAATGAATAAATCAAAAACACAAAATTACTATTCATAAGTACAAAGAAAATGAATAGAAAACATTGCTGATGTTACATTTTATGTTATTTATAGTGTTCATGTATACCCACACTTTTATATGTTGGCGTGCATAGATACAATAATATGATTTAAAAAAAATGTAATTTCAGAAAGAACTTTGAATTTTACTATATTTTGTTGGTAGCCCTAGTGACTCCATTCGTGCGCGAAGCTACCCATGTCGGCGGGTATCGCTTTTGTATTTTAATTTTTTCCAAAATTATAATCATTCATCGATTAAGTGAGACAAATCCTTCAATATTTACTAAATTTTGGTCGGTTGTGATTATAAATGGCTTCAGATGAAGAAGTTGACGAGTCTTTGGCAGGTAATGTGCCGAATAAAAAATCACAGTAGCATGTCATAGGCCAAGCCGAATAGCGGTATCATGTGTTTACTTCCGATATTGGCAATTAAAAATTACAAATTATCACTTACCCCGGTACAACCCCTAAAACGACCTCACAGTGGCCGGCTATCGATGTCATATCGCTTATGATGACGTTATGTTTTGTTTTTATTTTTGATATAATTTAAATGATCTATAAATACCTTTAAATAGTGTTTTGACAGAATAGTACCATGCTCGTACCCTTCATTACTTCCTTAACAAAATGGACGCCGACAAACAAAGAGATTAGCAATGATAACCGCGAATTTCATTCGCCGGTAATTGCAAAGACATGTCTAACCTCGAAACGTCAATGTTTCCATACTATTTTACGAAATGTTGATTTAACATTTTTTCATATATTTTTTTTGCGTGCAATTTTAGGCGAGGATGAAGTAGAAGACGGAGATGGCCAGCCAGATAACTCTGGAGACTCCGATGAAGGTCCTCCAAAGGTATCCATCTATAACAAATTTAAATTGTTTTATCAACATTTTCTATATATAAAATCAACCCACTCAGCAATGTTTTTCACTCCCAATTTTTTTTTCCAGGAGGATGATGATTATTCTCCCGAAGACACTCGGAAGAAAAAGAAAGGAAAGAAACGAAAAGCGCGAAGTGATGATAAAAAAGGACGAAAGAAAAAAAAGAAACGTAAAAACGAAAGTGAAGAGGTAAGATTAATTTGTGAAGTCCGCTAGGCTATTTTTCAGTTTACCAAAGCATATAGGATAACAGTATTTTAGAGAAAGTTTGTTTTGAAAATTTTAAAAATAAGTAGTGTTGAAGGATCTAAGAAATGTCTCCTGAGTATTACAAAAAAATTAAGTTACTATTGACGAATTGTTCGAAGCAGGTTTATGGGCTTCGTTATTCTTCGGTTGACAGTGATTAAAAATATACCGTTGTCTTTGCACACTGCAAAATTCTCATTACCACTACTTTACGACTTGATACTATTTATGGTCTACAACTGCCACTTGATCGACCTAATGTGCCATTATATATTTCTGCGAAAGGTGGTATTAATACATATTTACTTTTCTAAAGAATCTATAATTAAAATTTCATAACTACATAATTTAGTTAAAATGTTGTATCTGTACAACAAACATTCATTACAAAATATTTATAATCATTTCTGTTAAAATTTAGTCAATATTATTGTTATGTATATCAGCATTATTTTCTTGGTATTTATATAAAGTTGGGATTTTTGTTGAAACTTTATATAAGTATTAAGTTAAGTCTTCGAAAGATGTCAGGCCAACATGACGGGAATGAAAAAATAATATAACTTAATGAGAATAACAGAATGCACACCAATGTGTGGACAAGGTGAGCGGTGATTAAGTAGGAGATTCCGGTGTGTCTTAAGCAATATACTCGTAAGTAGTATGTTCAGCGCATGGGAAGTGTAGTTTCTTCTCTTATTATAGTGAAATTTCAGTAAAACGAGTTTGAGTATATGCCGCATACAAATTGCATATATGAACTTTAAGCTGATAGTGAATATTAACGGATTGTAATATTTATTTAAAATTTTTGTTGACTGATGAACAATTACCCCAATTTGATTGCCATTATCATTAGATTGGAATGTGACGAGTTGATCATAATTTAAATGTAGGAAATAATGTGAGTGGACACTCTTACCCCTTCATGAGAGCATCTAGCTTCAGTATCTCTGCAAATAATTACTATTATGAAAATATCACAACTCTAGTACAATTGAATGTTTTAAATTCAACGCTGTGATCGTAATTTTTTCTAACTTGTCAAGAGTGTGGATGCGCATATGCGTCCTCTCAAAATTCACTTTGAAGAAGTATAGATTTATATGTATGTCGAGCACCAAGCAATAGATACTCATCAATTATGCATCAAATAAACATTTTTACAACAATAATGTTGCATAGATTTAATAAAATTCAAATTTAAAGCTAGATTATTCAAAAAACTTTCATGTAATTCTGCAATCATAATTAGAAAACTCACTCTGGAGAGGTTAATGGTCATAGTGTATTAAATAAAATCAATACAATTTGGTAAGTGCGGCATATCTAGTGCTAGTGTTGTGACTAGTAAAAAAATAATCATATTTTATGACTTCATGGACATCACTAGCTGAAAACTCGTTCATACAAAATATTTCAGTGTAGTGCGTAAGCTTTCATGAATTTTTTTTGTGGGGAAGTGTTTCTAGTTTAAAAAACATTTGTTGGAAATAATGATAAAACTTATATTTGTATCATAAAGGACAATTCAAGTTGAAAATACTCACCAAATATCACTTCTTTTTCATAAAAGATTCTCGATATATAGGTTGAAAAGGAAACACGTCCAACTTGGTTGTTGACTTCAGATGACTGTTTTTTACTTTAGGGTTTCATACTGAATACATAAAAATATACTATATTTATACTATCTTTAGGTGTTGACATACATGTAAACATTTATAATAGATTCATATAAAAGCCAGTGAGTATATTCAATCTATACTAAAAAGTAATCTTACTTACATGCTTTTCCCCTATAGACGCACTCACCCTTACTCACCTTATTACAAAGAATTTTTTATTGTCCCGCAAAGTTTGTTGTGACAGCTTTCAACCTCTTATACAGAATTTTTCAAAACCATTGATGGCATCAATAGTGTAGGTATTTAATTGATAGAACTTCACTGTACAATAGTTGAATAATTACACTCGGATTATAAATACGTTATAACCAGAATTTTTGATAAGTGTTTTAGTTAGTGATATCATTGTTTGTTTGTAAATGTTTATGAGTCCTTAAAACGTATACGTATAGCATTAATATAATGCTACTGTGGTTGGAATATCATGAATGCCAGAAAAAATTCATCTTTCAAGCGATAAATGAGAACAGCTGGTTCTTTGTTTTTCAGTTTGTTCACAATCTTTAAACACAGTGCTATGTTCGAGCTATTATTCGAGTCATTCTTATAAATTTTGAAGACAAATGAGCTGCATACCTACATATTAATGATTGGTTTAGTGTTATGTATGATTTGTTGTTTAAAATTATTTTAGGAGAGTGAATTTGGCGGCGAAGAGGGAATGGAAGGCGGAGATAGTGATTACGCTTTGAGTGCCGTATCCAGCGGAAAGAAAGGCCGACCTCCCAAAGGACAGACTCCCGGAAGAAACAATTCTCGGTCCACTCCAGCTCCCCCGACGCCCGTTCCTTCAGATTCTGGATCAGGTAAATGCATCAGAACTATTGCTATATATAGCAGTAGCGCTGATATCCTCTAATGAAGACTTCTTTCACTGTCTATTATTTATCTAAACTAAATTATATTACAAGATATTGAAATAATAACAGACAAATCATCTTATCTGTTCTATATGGTGTACATATATATATTTCTGCATTCTGGAATTATATAGATTTTTATTTAATGGTAGAAAACATAATTTAATTAGTCAGTTTTAACTGCTTTAATGTTTATGCAGCAATGCCAATTTCAATAGCTGTTAATAATTATCAGATAATTTATCATTCAGTTTGTGTTTTAAATCCAAATGTCCAGTCGTGGTTATTATAATCTCGCTATGCATTCTAAATTTTGATGTTTTTTTTTGTGTGTTCAAGGAGCTATGAACATAAATGTTATAGTTGACTCCTGATTTCCCAGTTCTTGTAAAAGGTTGCATACACTTTTATCAAGTTACATAATGTTCTTCAGTTTGCTATAGAAAATCTTGTTTTTTTTCAATATGTAACATGACAACCGATTCTGTTCTGGATTAGATTATTTGTTTTATTGTATGCTTAGTTTGGTTCAATATTTATAACTTTAACTTGTTTCTGTGTAAAAAAAGGTCGATAAATTGTCAAATTAAATCATCAGAGAAGGTTTGAAATTGAATGAAGAGATGGATATAGTTGAACACAAAATATTTTTCTCTTTCAGGAATGCCCACAATAGAAGAAGTATGTTCCTCTTTCGGTCTGAGTGATGTCGATATTCAGTATTCCGAAACAGATTTAGAAAACCTCACCACTTATAAACTGTTCCAACAACACGTTCGACCCATGCTCATCAAGGAGAACCCTAAGGTGAGTTTTGTATGGATGTCTGGTATTGGAATAATTTCCAGGGTACGTTGATTTACTAAATGACAAATTGGTGTACTGTCTAAGGTACCCATGTCCAAGTTGATGATGCTGGTAGCGGCAAAGTGGCGGTTGTTCAGTGACACCAATCCTCACTTGGGCGGTGGCAATGTTCCCGGCGGTGGATCCGAAGAAAACACCAATACCTCTGTCTCGTCTGAGTACACACCGAAGACATCACGAGGACGAAACGCTAAAGAATCTACCAAGGTACTTGTATTAAAAATTTGATATTAGCGTATTTCTTTCTTGACTGAGCTAGGAACAATGATAAATAATTTTTGGAAGGTTGTATCTGATCGCCATCCTTGAAGGGTGGTGCAAATTCTAGCTATTGCTGTAAAAATAGTTTGTCTTTGATTATATTCAATTGTGGTTCAACAGTAATTTTTTAACCAGACGAGTGGCTTGAACGTACCGTTACGCGGGGTAAAATGCTCGTACATGTTACCTTCGACGCGCGAAAAGTCGTTGGTCGACATATTATTTTAATAACTGGTATGTGACTACCATCTAGGGAATATTTTTTTATTACTTTTACTCATTGTTTTACAGTTTTTGCTTTTACCGACTTAAAAATCGATGAAATATACCTCGATTTTTCCTGCAAATTATTGACAGCTCAGTATGACGCTATCACAAACCAGTATACTGCGAGCGCATTTTTTTTCTGAAATATTGATGAATATCTTTGGAATTTTACATTATTTCGCACTCAAATCTCATATTTTATCAGATTTTAATTATATCGGATATTGATCGATGTTTTGAAAGTTTTATGGCGGTGATTTTAGTATTAATTTTTGTTGAAAGTGTAGTGTTTATTGACAATTGTTGCCCTGTTTTTTCTGAATAAGTAGAAATGGTCAGGAAATTGACAGAATTGGGGAATATCAGACTATTTGATAGAGAGTGAGGATGAAGATTTTAGTGATAATTTGGAAAGCTTGCCGATTCATTTCGAGTCATCTTCCGACAGCGGCAGTTCTTCGGACAAGGAAGATGTTATTCTTGTTCCTAAAAGAAAAAAAATAGAAAGTCTGCGCTGGGCGGAAGAAGATTTTATATCCACTATTCACACTTTTGATTCTTTCAATTCCGGTGTAACGGCTCCAACCAGCACTTCCACTGAATTGGATTTTTTCGAACTGTTTTTCACTAACAATATTATCACTTCCATAGTGAATGAAACTAACAGATAAGCCAAGAAACTGATGGATATCAATACATATGCCAACTCACGTTTTTCAAAATGGTTTGACACAACCGTGTCTGAAATATATATTTTTATGGCTACCATTATATTGATGGGACTAGTCGGAAAAAATGATTGAAGAAATATTGGTCCAAAAATCCCATTCTTGAAATGCCATATTTTAGAGTGCTTTTTTCCCAAAATAGATTCTTTCTTCTGCTC
>JAPMAE010009990.1:0-10373 GCA_036584705.1 Rhyacophila sp. 25_7 | reverse complement strand
AAATCAAAATGTGGGGAAAAAAACATTGTTTTCGCGAAGGGTCAGGCAGGCGACCACGCATAACCATGGTTGCGAGTACTGGGTTGATAGTGGTGGGTCCAACAAATCTGTTAGTTAATTGATTTTTCTGCTGGAAAGTTTAGATAATGACTCGGGGAGTTGGAGGAAAATATTCATTAATATATTTAAAAAATGCTATATATTCTTTATAATAAACAGAAGGAAAAAACATATTATTCTCTATGTGCTACATATAGAATATAAGTATACGTTCATTTAAAAAGAATTCTCTTTAATGTACAATCAAGTTTAGAAATTGACATTTACTTAGTCTTAATTACAACAACAAATTAATTGTTTATGCTGCTATTTTCCGTAAGAATATCAATTTATTATTGAATGTTGCCTACAAAATTAAATTACATTGAACATTTTACCGTTCCCAATGCGAAAAAATAACTTGTTTTTGAGGATAAATGTAATGTATATAAATTTAAAAAATACGTATGACGTCAGAGTATTCAACGTTTTTAAAAATTCGTATACATGTTATAAAGAGGTTGTTTATACTGTTATCAACAAGTATTTCAATATCACAATCATATTGCATGTCTAACATTTTGAAATAATCGATATTTAAATGTGCATAATTATTATAAATAAACTTGCACTATAATTTTGTGTCGTTATATTGGATACAATAAATAAAATAAATTTGATTTAAAAACATCAAATTTTATTATATGAATATACCGTCGAACTTGGATGATACGCGAAAGAATATATAAGCATATTCTGGTATAATGAACAAACATAAAACGATTTTTGCGGAATTCCATTCAGTCGCTTACTGTCATCAGGAGCATATTTTACTGCATCGTTTCTCAATCTGGAAGTCGTGATGAGATATAATGGCAGTTGCAATCTATCCAAAAAATACGACAAATCTGTACGAAAAATCCTTTTATTAATATAATCAAGTGTTACACAAATTACAAGGTTTGAATTTGTTTGTTTGTCGGTATTTATGGCAAGTGTAAACACATTCTTTGTCACATTAGTAATGTAAAACGTTGATAAACCTTAAATTATTATAGCGGGGAGTCACTAGGTTTGTTACTTCATTTTCGGCTTTTTAAGGGGTCACGACACCTAAAAGGTTGAGAAACCCTGGTTTACTCCATATGCCGACCAAATTTTATAACTACAAACATTATTTGAGAGATCAAAAATATCAATTATTCTCAAAATAAACAACTCTGGTGATATAATCATTTAACTTCTCGCATATACTGTTATTTTCAAACAAAATCAGTTTTCAGTTAAAATTAGACCCAAAATAAAAAACTATATTAAAAGCTATTAATAAATTTGATTTGCAAGTAAAATTTAATTTTCGTTATTTCGAAATGTATATAAACAATAATAATTTTAATACTGGATTTGTTTCATGATTAATAATTAATTGTCTTCTCCATGTTGATCGTGATTGATCTGTTCATAATGTACCTTTCTCTGACAAAACGTATCGTCGTGGTTTTCATATCAAGCAGATATTCAGTTCCTTCTTGTTCTTTATAACCAAGATCGACCATATATATTTAATTTTTTGAATAAGTAATTCTCTTTTTGAATTTATATAAAAGATTTTTTTTTGATAAATTTTAAATAACAGAGCCTGAATGATTTGTTTCATAAATTATGAATTTATAATGATATTTTCTTGTAATCGTCGTGGTTTCTGGTTAATAATAAAAATATTAACCTCTACTATCCTAACTAATTTTTGGTGTTTTTTCTCAAAAAGGGCAAAACATCGATGAAAATTTTGAGAGCTTAAAGTCAAACAAAGTTATCTACAAAAATCCGTTTTTTCTATTTATTTTACAGTCTTGGCTACATACTTGTCAAACAACGGCATGATAATGTTTTCTAATTTATTCTTAAATCGTCTGTCAAGTTTAACATTAATTACATAAAGTTGCTTTTGTTTAATATAAAAAAGACTTTATAAACTGTTTAATATTCTTGTCACATAAAAATAAAATTATCAAACAATAAATTATAAGATTTGAACACTAGATTTTAAATAAACATCTCCTTTGTTGAATTCCACGAAAATAAAAAAATGTGTCTTCTATAAAGTTGCATTTTAGTAGATAGCATTGTTTGAATTTAAGCCCTCGATTTTCTCTGTAATACATGGTATCCACCAAGGCCAATTTTAAGATATTCAGTAAATTTACGGCATCTTTTGCGGAGAAATTCTACGTACGCTCCCAAAGTGACTCGTCGTGTTCGAGCTTAGATGGCCGAACTGACTGAGTCGTCAGCATCACGGGTGCATAGGACACCTCATGCCAATATGGATTGTACGACGAGGTAGACCGCTACTCTTTCTTTTACTATTCGAAATTCCTTCGCAAAGCACATATGCATGGTGGTACCGTCTCGCGCAACTTCACTGCGTGTAGGTTTAAAAACAAGTGTGAAAAATAAAAAAAAGCATTACTTTTGTGAAGAGTCAGGCAGGCGACCACGCATAATTTCAGTTGTGAGTACTGATGCATCAGTGATTGGTCTTTCAAACCTATTCGTTGATATAATATTATATAACGATATACATACAACGTTTCTCACTAAATATTATAGAAGATAAAATTAAGAAGTTTAAACTGTTTGTCGTAAATGAGGTAGAAATCTTTAAACACGAAAATGCTTAACACGACGAAAAAGTTGACATAAAATGTGTATGAATAATGCGAAACCTACAATAATACATCCGTATTGTCTTATTGCATTTTTTCACTTACAATTGTATTGTTTTCCTCGTAATATTTTACAAAGTATAATAGTTTCGTTTCTTGTTCGATTTGTATGCAATTGTGCACCCAATTACTGAAATAACAAATACAGTATTCATTTAATATAAATTTTTAATAATTTATCAATGTTCATATATATTTCTTCCATAAAAAACTAATTTTTAACATACTCACTTCCATGTAAATAATACCATGTATATTCATATATTTGAACAAAAATGAATATTGCCCAACACGAAAAGATTAATGATTAAATAATTTGATCTCAATTAAAATAAATCATCATAATCTAGTGTGTTTTTATTTGATACGTTGATACGATATATTAAGTGTTCAGTTGGTGTACATAAAAACTGTATATCTCACTTTTGTTAATATGACGTCAAAAATAAAAAAATATAAGAAAAAAACTGCTTTCTAATACGGAAATAAAGAAAACTAAACATTTTTTTGTCATTAAGTATGAATCAATCTTCTATCTACTTAATTTAGTACTAGGTAGTTTCCACTATATAAGAAAAAACATGCTCATTTCATAAAACTCTTTGATAATATTCTTTTGATAAACATTGTAATTTATATTCTACTAAATGCAAATATTTTCTAAAAGACCTTGTTACTTGCAGTCCGGGCAAGTTAGTTCCGTAAATTACAAGCATGTATGTACAGAGTAAGAAAAAACGTTGCCGAAGTTCAGTGTAGTAGCCGCGCAAAATGTTTAACCGGTCTGTTATCGATGTGCCCAACTGAATATTAAGTTGGAAGTGGGCCAGTATAGTGTCCAGAGTACAAAATAACCCTTCACTTTGTATGCGGCCTGCTGATAGCATAAACTCTATACGGTTCTGCGTATCACTTTACCCGTGGGTTAATTTGACCCCGAAACGTAAAACGCACATATAAGCGTGTTGGAAATCTTTAAATATATTATTTTATTTGAATTGTATAATTCTGTTATATTTTGAATAAATGTTACGGGTGACGTAATTTGTAATATGTCACGTGTAACAATTTTGAAATAAAATATTATATTGTTGAATAAGGAATTTTGAAAGACGTATATAGCTTACATTCGAAAATCCTGCCACCACCGGACCTGAAGAAAGCAGGATTTTTGAAAATGTTGAATTTTTTCACTGGTTTTATATGCTGTATATATTTAACAGAAAACGACTACTTGTACAAATGCTTAAAGAAAAAAATAAACACTTTATAGAAAAAAAAAAATTTTAATGTTTACCGACTAAATAAAATAGTTCTACGGCATTTTAGTTCAAATTTCTTATAGTTTCATAGTAGTTTAAATTTTAAAATGCTCTCCGAAAATTAAATCCATATCGAAAATCTGAAGGAACCAGATTATCGATGGTCAGTTTTTTAAATGTCAAATAATGAAGAACTGCAAGTTTCATTTTAGGGGTTTTTTTTATAAAATTAATTTTTAATGTAAATCATGTAAAGAATTGTTTCAAGTATTTTATTTTATAAGAACATTTAAAAAAAAATATATTTGTCTCACAAAACGAAACAATCTCTTCAATTAAAATGGTGTTGACTTTCAGTAATATATTTTTATTATTTTTTAGTAAATAAATTATTAGTAATTGTCCTATTATTAAAAGATAAAAAAAAATCATTGCAACGGCAAAGTGTAAAAATTAATGATTGTAATTATTTAGCGCTCACAGCTTTACAACTTGGTTTATTCAAAATAACACGAATGTAAAAATATAATAATATTTGTCTATGATCTTTAAAAAGAGGGTGATCTTTAAAAGTTAGGGGTTGATATATAAATAAACGTTCTGATTTTGAAAATTAGTAAATACATATATACGGGGATTAGTAAATAATACAAATAAGTATGTAACCTCTTTGTATTATATTTTTTTATAGAAGACATTTAACAACGTCGGGTTTATACCTTTTGAGATTTAAATAAAATAAAATCTTAATATCATATTAGAATACAATATATTAAATACAAAATTATTAAGGGCTGATAGAAGTTGACTTATATTTATGATCATAACAAATACAGTAGGAAAAACCAGATCGTCTTTAAACTTATCTGTCTATTTTACATATTTCACTACCCATTTACTATAGCTTGTTGGAGAGCTTTCTTATCTATATGAATATTTTAAATTAAATATTCTAATTCTGTGTATTATTGAAAACAATAATGTTTGGCGTGCTAAAAAAGTACACGATTCTACTAAGTATAAACTTTAAAATAATATATTACTTTAAGCCTAATTTGTAAATTTTCCACAAATTATTATTTTATGCTTCGTTAGAAACTGTTTTTTTAATTTATTTATTATTTTCATTTAGTTACAAATCAACAACAATCGATTATTACTTGACCGGCAGTCTACCGTTTTAATATTCATAGACAATCTTAAATTCCTATTTTAAGGAATACCAATTCGAAAGAAAAATATATAATAGTAGTGTAATAAACAATAAGAATAATTTCATATGCTTTATTTTTATTTTGTCTTTGTTTGTATAAATTATTCAATGAAACTGAACGTTACATATATCCTCGGTATACTGGCAAAAGGCATTAAGTCAAAAAAGACTCTTTTGAATAAATTGATTTTTAAAGTTTGAGTCTCTTACATACGAGTACATTGAATGATAATATGTTAGGGCAACTGGAACTGTAAGTCTTGTTGACGTTTTTTCCAGAATTAGAACATACCAAGAAACATTTATTTGAGCAGCCAAATAATCGTTAATCGATTTAGAGTGTTTTTTCAGTAATAAAATATTCAATATCGACTTAATCAGTAATGACATTTTAATATTACAGAAAAAGTACAATAAATATAGCCAACTTTGTTTTATCGGATGATAAAGCGTGCAAAAAGTCTATTATTAGGTCAAAACGGTCATTTTTCGAGATAACGTCTTTTGCTAGTATACCCGCGATATTAGCTCTCAATGATTAAAACTAAAAAAAAACAATATCGACTTTTCTTACATTTAAAATATTTGGTATTTAAATACGAACAACTTTTATGTCGTAAAATTTCGAACGTGAGCGTAATTTGCAATTTTTATAATGAATAATTAAGTATTTTAGATTAAACAGTAATAATTATGTATATTTCTTGACATTTCAAATAGGTTTATTTTATTATTAGTGTACGTAACTTACTGACCTAACGCAATTTATCTCAAATTGTATGTTAACTCAATTTAAGGCGCAAGATCAATACAAACCTCTTACACAAATAAAAGCTTTTAAATTCTGTGTATGTATAATCTGATATAAATAATAATGTAATTTTTTTTATATCACACATTATGAAGATCATAGTTGACGAATTTTTGATTGCTAGAGGCGATATGTGAAGAGGATATTCAATTCTAATAAATATATACGTTTGGTTTCTAAAAATACCGAGGTATTATTAAACGGAAATTTCTTAAGGTGCCCCTCGAGACGATCAATAATATCATCAATCATAGTGCACAATATATTACTATGGCCACATACGCGCTGCAATATAATTGCACAATAAGTCGTCTATTACTAAGCCCTCTGCATTCAACATGTCGAATAGTGATAAAGCAGGTTGTGTGACCATTGCTTTAGTGAAGGCTTTAAATAAGAAGGTGAAAAGAGAGCGCAGATGGATGAAGGAATGGTTAAAAAAAGGTTGCAAAATAAATAGCATATATATTGTGCAATCTTTCAATGTGACATACGTGCGGCCAATATAATTGTGCAATATCAATTATTGAGCAATGCTTTGAGTATAATATTGATCATCTAAGGGCCACCTTACACTTTATTTGCCTAGTTTATTTAAGTATGCTTGGATCATTGAAAAGTTTGATATTAAAATAAATACTTTTGATGGTCCAAAATTGGTTAACGCTTAATAGTTTTATTAAAATATTCAAAGAGGCTTAAATTAGGGTACTTGTTCAAAATGCTAATAAAAATTCACCTTTACTCAAAGGGGATAAGTACGTTTAAGTATAAACGACGTTTATCGAATAATCCGTCTTATGAATCAACGTTGCACGATTTACGTGTTGAAAACTAGTTTCCGTATTATAAGTACAACCCCGTTATTGTTTCGTCACTTACCCTGTTTTTATAGTACTTTTATTTAACTGTGTTTTTCAATATAAAATACACTACAAAATTTTGTCACTCTATTTATTATGAAAAGATTTCTTTTACTTTAGATAACAAGCCCATGTTCGCTTAAGTATTTTTTAAATACTATTATTTAAAAACATTACTAAAGGGGATATATTCAATGAAAAAATATGTAATGCTTCGATTGCTAATCGACGGTACATCATTGTTTGCAGTGACAGCGAGAGAAGTTAAAATGATTGTTATTATTCACAAAAAGCTTCAAACATTTAATGTGTTCTTACTGAGTCAACATTTTAAGTCATTGGTTTCCAAACTCTGTTACTACGCCCACCTTTAAATACAATCTTACCGTAGCACCTTTCTCAATTCAATGTTATATTATGAAACTTTATTTATATGTGCATATATTTTTTTATTTGTATATATAATATTATGAAAATTAAATTTCTGTTAAACTTTCTACGCCTTTTTTTGCATTAATCTGCGCCTCCCAGTTTGGAAAACACTGTTTTAAGTAGCATTTAATGTAGCATCAACATATTCATTATAGTAGTCAAATATTTACAGTAGTTTAATAGTATACTTTCTTCATAATCAAACATTGATAATAAATACAGTCTTTGCTTCCTGCAGTTCGTTTCGAAAACTTCAATGTGCGTACTCTGAGTCAATTCTTTCAATCATAAAGTTAACCGTAGTTAACTGCCGCATCGCACATCTCATGTACTAACAGTGAGGTTGCAATGTATATCTACTCTTTTCTCAATAATTTGGAATGCCATAAAGGTGTTGTAAAATGAAGCATACCTATATAATCTAACCTTATCTACTAACATTAAGCGATTATCACGACTGTAGATTGTTTATCACGATTTGCGAAACATAGAAGTAGTTAACATGAATTCTATTATCTAGAACAAATAGTGCTATTTTTTTATAATGCATAAGATTTAAAATATTGCATTTCTTACACTGTACTTAGATAAAAACTTAAGTATTATTTCGTAGATCCATAATTTTTATTAGTAGTAACTTAAGTCAAGTGACACGTATACAATTCAAATACGACTAAATAGTAAAACTATTTACTTAGTACTAATTAAAACAAATAATTGACTTTTTACAGGTTTTATTACCCAGTTGAGGCCTTTATTGGAAAATTCTCTACGCGTAAGTGAGAGATGTTTATAAGAGAAAACTTTTCTTAGTATTCTATAAAGGTTCTGAAACGCACACCTAGATGCCGCCAGCATTTTCAGAATGCTGCATTTAATTGTAAAGGAATTCAATTACGCTTTATTGGAAAAGTGTTTCAAGGAAATAAACGTGAGAGTAATTATCAAAGCTGGGTTAATTTGTTGAATATGTACTGCAAACTTTGGTATCAATAAACTGGTAATGAAATATTATACTATGAATGATATATCAATAATAAAAGAAGAGATATAGTATTTTCTTTGTGTATATTAAAAACTCTTCAGGTGAATAATTAAAAGTTTTTGGAACAAGCATATTTTATTTTTTAGCCAATACAAAAGAAACCAGTACAAAGTTACTTATTTTATTACATTTCATATAATTATAAAACAATGATGATTAAAATATTTCAATTATCCAATACTGTTGATACAGTCAACACAATATGTTGCTATTATATGTTCAACACAAACTACAACACGGGACAATTTCAGTATTTCTAATATACTTTTAAGAACAATCAACAATTATAAATTTTGTCACATCCACTCAGGCAATGAATATTTAGTCTCTCGTTGAATAAAATCGAATTACGAGAATGTATTAAATGAACAATAACAGTATTATGATAATTATGTTTAAAATTACTCAAATACTCGTAGTTATAGTAGAACCAACCAAAGATTAGCTTAAATTCAACAAAATATGTTAGTCATATTATTTTTGCTTCTAGTATTTTTTTTTATGTACAGTAATTTACAATTTTCATCAGAATATTTATTCACGTAAGTTTTATCATTGTGGAAAACTGAAAAAGAAGGCTTTTGTAATGAATATAGTATACAGTGATCAATAAAATGTTAATGCTTTCATTATGCGTTGATTTATTATAATTCAATGTTAACTTAAAAAATGAATATATTTTTTATGAAAACATTCATTTCTTCAACGAAAATTTTAATTGCATCAATTTTTTTATGTAATTGTCAGCAAAGTTGTAGTAAGTTCACATTTTAAATATATGTCCATTTTGAACATAAATAGTAAAACATTTTTTGTGCTTGACAAAGCTTGACTCTTCATCCGTTATGTCTTGCATTACGTAACTTTTCACATTGTGAATTTAAACAAAAGTGATGACAAACAATTCTTGTCCACTTTTTGAGAGGTGTTAAAGTGTGACGTAACTATAAAAATTAATCCACACACCCTCTTTGCAATGCAATGTAGTCGCAGTCTCCCTATCTCTCAAAATTATGTATGAACAATTCCATACTTATTGTAATATTATGTTTTATTAATTAAGTATTTCATCGGTTATTCACCTGGAGTGAGTTATTTTAATTAGAAATGCATAGTTGGATAAACGTTTTTTCATTAATCTAGCTCTAAATTTAGAATTTTATTGAATATATGCCATAATATTGTTTTATAATATATATTTGATGCATAAATAATATATAAAAATATTTTATTTTTTGATGCTTGACTACCCTATACGTTTAAACTTTTTCAAAGGCAATTTTAAGCAAATGTATATGCGCCTCCACACTCCTGAACAGGTTAATTTGATACTAAAACTCTATTTTAGTATGAATTTTATCTGAAAATTAGTTTGTCAATAATAAATTTGGTTATTCGGCATTATTAACTAGCAAAAATTGATCAAATAATGTATTTACTAACAGATTGTTCACTACAATCCTACCAAGTATTCTAGAATAAACATTTATTTGATGCATAAATAATATATAAAAATTATTTATTGCTTGGTGCTTGATGCTTGATGTACTCATAGATATACCTATATATTTATTCTAAGCGAGTTTTGAACCATACTTCTGGAGAGGTTAAACAATACATTTTTACAGCTGAAATATTTGAATATAAAATGATTTTTTTAGTATTCGTAATCTGTTTAAAAAAATTTCATCTATGAACAATTTTGTAATTTAATGTATGTTTTATTTATTGTAATTGGTTGATACGTGATATAAGTAGCTTTCTCCATCATCACTATATTGATAATTTATTCAAAAATAAATTAATTTCATTCGTTATAAACATTGATATTGTATCATATTAAATATTATGTAATTAATGAAAATTAATATTCAAAAGACTATTTGGGTTGAAGTGTTTACTTCGTTATTGTCAACAGACTAAGGCCATAATGTATTTTAGCGTTAATTGGAATTTTGGTATCTCTAACTTATCTCGGG
>JAPMAE010009987.1:0-10373 GCA_036584705.1 Rhyacophila sp. 25_7 | reverse complement strand
TTCTTTGAATTAATTTTACATAATGGAATCTGTTAGGCTCGATAGACTTCCTCAAGTATAATATATATATTTAATATATAATATAATTTTTGCATATTATTTTTTCTTTTTTTTTTACTTATTCTATTTTTTTATATGTTCATATTGTGAACGTATTAAACTAGTATTTTGTAATGTCCATAATATGTAAAAAAAAATGAAGAAATCATGAAACATCTCTAGCTATAAGTAAACACACGTATCTGACATGTAGGGGATACCGTGATGATTCAGGTGGCTTATATAAAAACTCGACTCATTTTTTGTTCATCTTTTCGATATTTTTCTTATCAAGACTTAACACTCTAACATCTATCTTCATTTAGGGCGTTGATTTATGTACACTTTTTAGTTCAATAAAGAACATTTTACAGAACTATTTTTTATATATACCTATGTATGTAAGAATGTCTACTTTCTCGGTTTGATCGACCATTAAACTATTCGATTTCCGACTACAAGTTAAACTGGTAATAAAAAAACGTCACTTCTAGCCATTCGGTCGCGCCCAGTTAAGGAAATATAAACTTGCAAAAGTGTTTACTCACCGCTGTTTTATGAAAACTAAAAACACCTTGCGTAGCAACTTATAAATGTAGAGGTATATACGAATCGTAGAAAGAACACTTCACCTCTGACATGGAAAATCTAACGAATTCGTTTAATATTTTTTTACACTTTCTAACAGTCCATATATTTGATTGCCTACATTTTTTTGAATCAAACGACTTCTGTTTCATCTCAATGTGTTTCAAATTACATAGTATTTTGTCAGAAGCAAAATATTATTTTGTTTTGACCAGTTTTTCAGATCAGGATTTTTGTATTATACAATTTCCACTTTACAAAAAAAACTTGCTGAAATAAACACATTCCCGATTTTAGTAATTTCACACGTTCAAGTCATGCCAGCATCTCGTAACTTTGTCGACTACATCTTGTAGATCAAAAGTATCCAACCCTTTTGGGGCTGGGATCAACTTTTAATTTCAATTTTCATAGCGATCGATTTCTTACAAAAATCGTATAAAAAAATGTTGTAGATATTTTTTTAGTTCTTCGAAGTTAAACATATTTATTTTAAAAGACAATTGGGATCGATCAAACTTTGTTTCGTGATAGACCGGTTGGGAACCCATGCTATAGATGGTGTTCAACGGCTTCATACGACAACAGAATTTAGTTGGATAGAAGAAGAAGCATGCCCGGTTGAGATAAAATTTGGCATTCCCAGCACGTGGCCAAACCAAATCAAACGTCTCAACTTCACGTTGGATGTGATGAGAGCATTAAGTTTTAACTGATTTCAGCTGTGCGTCCCAGATATTTCGCATCAAGTTTGGATAGAGAACTAACTCTCTTTGTGAAATGCCAACTCCCGAAATGAGCCCCAGATATTTAATGCTATAGATACTCTATCGCCAGTCATGAATAATTCGGGATAGGGACAGGCAACGTTATGCATTACACTTGTTTTCTTTGCGTTGATTTTTAAGCCAAGACAAGACGAATTTTTATGCAACCTATCAATAAATTTGTTAACATCTTTATCGGAGTTGACTAACATGACAGCGTTATCAATTTAAATCGCATTCAATTCAAGACTCATGGAGGCAATATATGGTATCCATATCTTCCAGTTAAGAAGCAAGATGGTTAAAAAAGAAAAAAATATTCATTTCGTGTGACATAAATGTGACTTTCGCATTTTACGCAAAAGGACAGCTGTCGAATCCGTGATTAAACTAATTTTCGTTTTTTTCTTATTTTTTTATAAATAATATCTATTATAATAAGGCGTTTATAAAACTGACCGTAGCCAGATAATAAATAGTATTATGAACGAATAACAATAAGGACGCCACTTGAGCTAAACTATTTCATGTAATATAAACATCATGAAGTGGTTGGGAATATCCATTAAAAATACTAAGTATTATTGCTAGGTAAATAGAGGGGTGGGTGGGTGTTCTGGCGGGGGCACGGAACTTGTTAACATTAAGTCACCTCAGCGAGCACTTGGCTTAATTAAAAAATAATAATATCCTCAAATCAAATCACTGCCTTAAATACAATTTCACCGGCTGACGGCATATTACGAAACATAATTCTTCGTCGTTTTTTGAAATTTTCCGCAATGATAACAATATGTACTTAAAAATCTCGTTATTTGATATATTATAAATTGCATCTAAAAGCTTTCCAGTATTCATTGCAACAGTTTTGTGAACGATGCTTTCAACGATTACTCTTCCTTCATACTCTATACGTACATATTCTTTTCCGTTAACCTACCTGTGAATGGTTTAACGAAGGATGGAACCTAATATGTATTGTATAATTATTTATTTAGTAGGTCTTCAACTTCAATTTAGTATTGCTTTTTGTGCTGTGAACGACGTGTGTATAATACTGACAATATTTTTTCATCATATCGTATAATTGTATAAGAGTGTTTTTTTGTTTTTCCCACCACTTACCCGCCAGTACTCACAACCGCGATTATGCGCGGTTCTGCCTGACCCTCCATGAAACCAATGTTTTTTCCCCCACATTTTGATTTAAAACCTGCCCGTATCGGAGTCGCATGCATAGTGTGCTAGTTAATTAATAGTGTATCAACAACACGCTGTTTTCTCTAAGCATTATGAACCAATAAAATTGAGATTAAGTGAGCTTCTCGTTAACGTACTCGTAATTGCACGCCGTCTCTTGGAAAGTGTTGTGAGATTGACACACTACATGTTCACGATACGACTGTAAAATTTCTTGCAGAAGACAAGAGGAAAAGGCAAGAATAAATCTTATTAGCTATAAAGCAATAATAATAAAAAGTTATACAAACGATAGATTATCGCCAATACAACAAATTATGCTAGATGTGGAGGTAATTTGTATTAAAAAAATAGTATTTCTTTTTTATGTAAAAATAAGTATTACATCTCCCGTACCAGCAGTTTCAAAGTGAAGAGATTGTAACTAGAAAGAATTCCACACTAAATGGAGTAAATCCATAAAACCTTTAGCATTTTTTTCGGACAAAACAAAGAATTGAGTTGAAAGAGGAATCGGAAAAAGGTCAACTACCTTCTTTGTTGAAATCACGTGTGAATGGGTAATATATATTGTAAAATGATGAGATTTTTTCTCTTACCTTTGCGTAAATCTATTTAAATTTGTCTATATTTAACACGAATTCTGCCATACATAATAACGGATGAAATATGCGCATCCCTGCAACGTGTGGGTCTCGTAAACTATTTTCCCACGTTGAGTTACGAGTATTATCAGCAAAGGCAATAAATTAAACGGGCGAATATTATAACGGTTTTCCTATTTTTACCCAGTTCAACAAACAAATTACTTATCAAGAACACTGGGAAAGCGCACCTAAATCTTTAAATATAATATGTCGTTGTTTTGTACATTTTTTTATATATACTCGTAAAACAAAAAAACATACTTTAAAGGCAAGGGTTTAACCCGTAAAGACTCGATGATCTCTAGAATTCAACCAACGAACAAGGTGTGAAAGGTCTCATAACACATATCAGCCATTTTGCTCGGTCATCTCTCTGACAATGTACAACTGAAATCATATTTGTATGCCTTACGTAATCGTATATGTTTTCTTGATTCAATGATGGAAGTAAAGGAAGGAACAAAGGTCGTTCGCCTTATCATTAACCAGGATTGAATTAAGACCCTTAGGTGCCTTAAACACCAACTAATTTTAGTACCCCCTTAAACTTATAATTCAAAATATTACAACAATAATTAAAGGTGAAACTTGTCAAATAGCCCATAGTGATGTTGACAGTTACTGGGTTCACAAGCGATCCAATAAATCATATGATCAGCAGATAAATCAAATCATAACCCTGGATCTTTAGCTAAATTGTGATTTTCTTCATCTTTTACAAACAGAATACTTCTACTGCCATCGCCATGATTTATAAAACTTTTATTTTCAGTAATTATTTGAGGCCCAAAATGTATTATAAAATCATTTGAATTATATAACATTTGCACATAAATTCAACTATGAAAAATTCTTTGGTGCTCCCTTTTTCCTTGATGTGTGTTTACGTGCTTACTTTGTTCAAGGATTAATCCAGCACCGCCAGTGCCTAGCCTCATTGATATGAAATGTTCTGTGCACTCGTGTGCTTGCAATTCAGTTGGTCGAATTGTTCAAGTTGGTAGCCGGAGATGAACAAAATTGTTCCCCATACAATACAGCAAACTGTGAAAAGGCTGTAAAACTAGCCTCAATTGGAATCCAAGAAGAGACGTATTTTGATCAACGGCTCAGCACGAGATTGATGCATCATCGCGCAGAGAAATAATCGGAGTATCAGATTTTATGGTTTATAACAGCGTAAAGTAGTATTTTTTGTAGCGAGTCAAAACTAAATATTAAATAATCTGCGCAGACCACAAAACCCATTCCAATCAATTACAAAAAAACATCTATTTATGATAATACATTAAGAAAAGATAAGAATTAGCATTAACTATTATTGTTACAATCGGAATACAGGTAGATAAAGGACCCACCAAAACTAGGCTTACCTGTCACTTTGATTTTTAGCCTTGCTCGTAACTGAGCCGCACGGGACAATGTCACCGTGCATATAAATGCAAAGATGTAAAATTTGGATGGGTACAGTGCACTCAACCATAAATATTTTAATACTGTGTTTCTAAAAAAACATTTTAAAAAATTTAATTAAGTGAACGCTGGCTTATATTATGTAAATGTTTTTTTTAGAAGAGGCTATCAAATCATCGTAAAAATGGTCGTCAAATAATTCATGGAGAATACTCGTAATAGCTTTCGTATTGCAATTTACTTTCTGTTTTTCAATTCTTTTGTTAACTAGTTTTAAAATTCTTTCTTTCGTTATAGTTATAGTTATTAGTCCATCATAAAATAACATCGCAGAGTGCTTAATCTACAATACTAAGAAAAGATGTGTTCAAAGTCTGGAATAAATGGAAATATGTAAAAGACAAAAATTCGTAGTATGTCATTATATATTGTCATATTGAAAAGACGTATTTGAGAATAGTTTTCTGCTTTCAATTAATGGTTCCATTTTTTATCTCTAGCATTCGTATTTGAAAAACTACAATCCTTAAAAAGAAATGCATTAATTATTTTGAAAAACAGAGTGTGAACGATAAATCTTCATTAGTCAACAAAAAGGATTTTCACATTCAAACGCATACATTCGGACGAAAACGAGTCAAACCGACGTCCCTTCCTGCTGACTCGCGAATTGAAAATGCAACGCGAAATTTCTTCCACAGGGTTTCGGAGTGATATCCTGTGCATACCCTCCACTCCTCTACGCACCTCCCCAAGCCTCTTCTAGGCACCCATACCTTTATATCAGCCACACCCATCGGGTAGCCCGCCCGGGATTTCACTAGTACCCAAACAACTCGCTAATTATTTGTTTTAGATACGATTATATATTTTTCGAATAAAAATTGACTATTAAGTGTTATTTATATACGAGGATTTACATAAAATACTTTTGGATGGTAATACTCAACATTTTAAATTATTTCTAATCAATTTTTAAATTTGAAGTCCAAGATCCTTAGATTAAAGATACAGTGATATTGTTTTTAATTGATTGAGTCTTTATTACATGCCGATAATAATTTTTACGGTAATTTTACAATTATAACCAAAAAGGCGTTCGTAAAAATTAAATTTTCCTCATTTAAATGTATTTATCTACAACACAAATCGGGTTCTACGAAATCTTCGTTTTAGTTCATCCATTTGTAAAAAAAACGCATATTTCTTTTAATAAATATAGGGTGCGTTTTATATTCCAGGCTCGTGTTTTTTTTTATAACATTTAAATGAAACACAATTTTTATTTTATTTTATTGATTGATTATATAGTCTTTACTATCTATAGAATATGATGTAAGTCAAGTGCGGCTTCTGGCAGTGATGCAACGCGAGCTCTTTCGAGCATATTTTTCATAACATTCTAGAACATTGCTGATGTTATTTCAGCTATTTATTTGCAAACGTCGTCCTTAAGCATCGGGAATGTCAAAATGGTGACCAAACAAAATCGGCGTGGAAAATAAAATGAACCCTGTATTTCATATGCTGGCATAAGAGTGATAAAGAATATTTTCTTTCCCCAAACACCGCAAACTAATAATGGGTCTTAAATTAAGTACCCCTACTCCAAAGTCTATTAAAATCTTTGCGTACTGTGAAGTGGAGATGGTGCGAGTAATTTACTAGTATCAAATAAAATGTTCATGAGAACATCTTTCCACTTCACATACATAATTTATGATTAATCGGAGGTGAACTGTCGGTCCGTTAGTTTTCGTGTTTCAGAAAAATGTTCTCTGAAGTTTGAAGAGGAAAAATATTGCCTAGGCAACTAAAGTCCCGAATATTTCGAGTATTTTGTCATATATAGATACGCTAGTTATTCAATGAAAAGCATAAATAGACTCTATCGTCTATAGAAAAAATCTTAATTTTGCTCGAAAAGTCTAGTAAACAAAGAAATTATATTTTTTTGGCAGATATATTGGCATTTTCATACAAATTACCTCACCCATGAATACACGTTTTATTCATCGTATATACTTCAGATGAAGCAAACAAATCGTATAACGTCTTACGTGTGCTTCTATATTATTACATATGAAAAAAAATTGGTGAAAACCTATAATTATTAATTAGTGCGTATAAAATGAATTATTGAATAAACTTATTCCAATATGTCTTACCGAATAAACCACCAGTGGTCAACATTTTACACGCAAGTCATATTGAAATGCGTTTCTTCCGAAAGTTACATATACAAAAAAATGGTATAGTAAATCGCAAAGTATCGTTTTGTATGATAACGAAAAAAAAAACTATCTATAAATTTGTTTTTCAATATAACTTCACCTAGTTGCCGCCAGTGGTCTCCAATCGGTGGTCTGCGGATCACTGATGATCCACAATAAAAATTTGGTACACCCTAGAGAAGTTTTAAAACATTATAAAAGCAACAAATATCACATTTACTAAAGTTAAATTACTTAAAAATGAAGTGAATTTGTATGATCATTATTCTTTAGATCAGGGCTTCCCAAACTTTTTCTCTGACGGACCTCTTTGAATTTTGAAGGACTGCTTGTGTAATTTGAAGGTAGGTAATGACACATAATCAATAAATCTTAGAAAAATATTTTAAGCACAGTTTGGAAAATCCTGCTCTAGATATTTCTGTATTTAAAAAAAATATAATAGCAGTGTCAGGAGTTTAGAAATGTGAGTATTTTCTGAGGCTAAGAAGGTTGGTTAAAAAAACCGCCTTTCTGGATTGTCTGTTATTTTATGAATTCTAACTCTAAATTACAATCTGATTTTATAAAAATATCTGGTATTTTAAATAACAAAAAACTTTTTTTTTCATTATGAATTATGTTTTCATCCAAAAAAATATATATTCGACAAGTTGAAGAAAAATTGACATGAAGACTGGAAAAGAGAAATAAAGACAATAAGGCAATTTACAATCCAAATAAATTTACATATTATATTCGCATTTATATCTGTCCGACCAGATCAGAGGTAAACACATGGCAGCTAGGGAGTCATACAGGGCTTTCTGATACATGCGGGCATGCAGTTGTAAAAGTAAAAGTAAACTCTTCTATTTTTATTATTAAAAACTGAAGATAATTTTTATTACATACAACTTAATTGAATTTATGTTACTAGGAGAGTCTAACTGAAAGACAAAATACGAAATCAGAAAATTGGGCTGTCGTGTCAAAAAAAGTTTCTGAACCACTGGGCTAGAATATTATTTACTATTTACTTAGTATAAAAATATTACCATATAGAAATAACTATTTCTAAGAAAATTGAAACAAATTGCATAATTTCAACTGAACCCAGTTTCTGTGGTCAAAAAATGAATAGTTTGAAAGACCCACCACTGACCCGCCGAAAGTTCATTGTTAACGATAAAATTTCTATATATAGCCATGCTGTGATGGAATTGATGGATTCGTTATAAATTTTATCCATGAAGATTTGCCTAATGGCAAAATTTCTGAGAAAATATAATAATAACCAGTACATTGGTAAGAACCATTGTGGTAAAAGACGCTCTATATATATATAGACACAAAAATAGGGAAATACAGGCGTCTCATAATCAATGTGATATGATATTAGCTCAATCAATTCTGTCCATATCCCAGCATCAAATGTAGATGAAAAAAATCCTTGTATAGTTTTTGAACATGCTGTCCATTTGCCTTCCGATGGCTCTCAATACTTCAATATACTGCAGTAGTTAATGTCAAAATAGTTTGGCATGTTTTATTATTTGTCAATCAAATAACGTCATCAGTGTTCTTGTGCAGAATTTAAATCAAGTTGTAAAGCCTTTTCGACTCAATCCCACCTCTTGTATTTTAGATTGAATAGTTTTTTTTTTCAGATCAAAGATACGAATCCATTTATTTATATCAGTGGCGTACCATTCATCGATACAGTATACGCGACTTGATTTATTATATTTTGCATGTTAAGAGGTTTGCACTCTTCAAAAGCCTGCGATTATAGAGTTACCTTTTACCACTTCACCCGAGTTGACCTTCAGGCATATGTGGTTTCAATTTTACATTTCTATATACGATTCATTCAGGGCCGGATTAAGATCCTTAGGTGCTTTAAGCACTAACTATTTTTTGTTCCCCCTTACACATATAATTCAAAATATTAAAACAATAATAAAAGGCAACTCTTGTCAAATAGCCCATTGTGGTGTTGATAGTTACTGAATCTAGAAGTGATCCAATAAGCCTTACGATCAGCATAAAAATCAAGTTACAACCCTGGATTTTTAGCTAAATTGTGATTTTCTTCATCTTTTAAAGACAGAATAATTTCACTGCCATCACCGTGATCCGCTAAACTTTAATTTTCAGCTATAATTTAAGCCCTAAAATATATTATAGTCATTAGAATTGACATTTGTCGATAAATTAAGTTATGAAAAATGTCTGTGGTGGGCCCCTTTTCCTCAATGCTAAGCACGTGCTTACTTGTTTACAGGTTAATCCACCATTCATTTGTAAATGTTATTTTTTCTACTATAAAATCAGAGCATAGTTGTTATAGAACTACTTGGAATACATTATGAAATATGTATATTAAACCGCGTCTAATTTATGTTAAATGTGGGTAAAATAAAAAACAAAACACAGATATGACTTCATAGATGTCATTTATTGTGGAAAACATCCATTTCAACAATATTTATAGACAAATTTTTTTACAAAATAATTACAGAAATTCCCATTCGTTCATTGGTCATACTCAAAAGAACTCAGTATATTCATTTCATAATTAAAAAAATATATTTAATTTTTACTTTTTAATACACTGACTGAACAGAAAGTCACACATTATAATCTGCAAAATTTCAGTCTAAGATTATAGAAACTGTTAACCGAGCAAATATAGTGTTGTTCACTGTGTTACAATGTATTAGAAAGTTTAAAAAAAGCAAAATTAAAAATAACTATGCCACCGTAGTACTTTTTCCTTTCTTTTTATTCTTTTTTCCTTTCTTTTTGTTGTTCTTATTTTTGATGGTCTTGGTTTTGATTCCTTTGATTTTTTTGTCAGAATCATTTTCCGTCTTCTTCGGTTTATCTGATTTAGCAGATTGCTTTTTAGCTTCAATCGCCAGTCTCTCCTTCTTTTTCCGACTATTTTTCTTTAAAGAATTTTCTAAATCAGGGTGAACTGACTCTTGACTGGCTCCGTGTCCTTCGGTTTCTGGTGCAACCTGAAAAAATATGAATTTATTTATTATAACTACTATGATTTAAGAAGAAATGTTACTATCAGCAATAATTGACCCTGTATGATAGGACAAACCAAACTGGGCCATAAATTTGCAGATTTCTCACCTCCGTACTACACTATTGTTGTAAAAACTCTTATTTCTACTATGAATATCAACACAGATCGTCGCTAGAATGCAGAACTATCCTAAATCCGATTTCAAGTAAAATTGCATTTGCTACTGAGAACGATTTATGGCATGCGGTGTATTCTATGTATGAACCTAATATATTTATAAATATAAACTGTACGTATTATAATATTTCCAATAGCTCTCCTGTAAATTAAATTAACCCTTTGATTAGTGAGTTAATTTGTTCGCACACTTATCCTGGGAGTGAGTTAATTTTGCACATTGCAATTTTCTTCGTTTTTTATTTTAAAATGTTGTGTTTACTTTTTTAAAATGTTTTGCTGATGT
>JAPMAE010009986.1:0-10373 GCA_036584705.1 Rhyacophila sp. 25_7 | reverse complement strand
ACAATGAAGAGGTGGAGTCTGCGGTTGATGGCTATTTTGAGGAGCTCGACGATTCAAACTATAAACAGAGTATAGTGGTATTTGTTTATCTGTGCGGTTCTGTCTATGTATTTGTTAGTCGTAAATGCACAATATGTATGTATGGATATTGAGAATTACAAGCAAGTACAAAACTAAAACAAATTAAAACTGCATATAGATGAGTACACACATACATAGACATAACCGCACATATAAATGAATACCACTATATCACAGCTATTGAATGTCGCTTGCGAAGTGTATCGACCTTCAAAGAGACTATGTAGAGAAATATAGATATTTCTTACTAAATTTTCTTTGTCAGGTCAAGTATTTTTGGGACTACTATCGTAGCATATTCATTTCAAAAAAAGATTATTGTATATTATGAGAAAACATGGTTGCCATCTTGAAATATATATTCATAAATAACTAAACTTGTGTTAGTGATAAAAAAGCCTTCGCGTAGCAATGATATAATAGCTTTGATTGAAATCAGTTTTAATTATTGACGAAAGTTAACTGTAAGTAAATGTGTTAAGCTTGGGCGTGTGTCACAGCAACTCAAAACGAACCAGTTTTCCATTTGATATAAATTCTTGTTTCAAAAATAATAAATTACTTCGGCAAACCAGATAACTTGAAAATCATCGACGTTCAAATAACATACACTTAAATTTATTAATGGGGTGCGGATTAAAGTATTTAAACGGAGACAGTTGGATATTTCAAGCCATAAAAATTCAAGCACACCATCAAATATGAATTTTTAGTATCGAAAACATTTTTTGTTAATACTTCGATATATTTATTTAAAGTATATTAGGTTTCTTCGTTTATTTATTATACTTCTAAAAGTTTATAAATGATAAAGTGCTATTTCTTAAATATAAAATTAAAATATAAAAACGTACCCAAAAAACAAATATAAAAACCTAAATCCAATATTCTTTAAAATCAACTCATTATTGCTACCTTCAAATTAATTACATCACCAAATTTAATGATAAAATCTAAATTAAAAATACGTGTATATTAAATCTAAATATTCAAAGTGACCTAAACTTTTTAATAATTAATTGATATAAAAAGTTAATGAATATCTCATCAATAAAAGAATACTATAATCATTTTTTTTATTATTCTTGTAAATATAAGATTTATATTTCAAATAAATATACCCAACTAAAAACTCAATTGAAAGTAAATAATATGTATATACATATCTGTACCTGAAAGATAAACTACACCATGTTGAGATGAATTTAAATTGAGATATCAACATAATGTAATATATCTTGCGACGCCCTTTCCAGAGATATACTCAATTATGTTGTAACCCTACAAGAAAAGAATATTACACTATGTTATTTACTATCCGAGGGAAGCGACTCCAAAACGACTTTAAACAATCATATTGGAAAATTGTCATTTTTGATACAGTGTAGTTCATCCCCCCGCCCCCTTTTTGATATTTGACAGATATATATTTTGAGAAATAAATCTAGTTTAAATCGAGATAAGCTGTTTTCAGAATACGACAAAATCATATTCATCAGGCACTTAAAAGATTTTTAAAACCTTTGGTCTACATAACGTGTTTCTCTATCATATTTTATATTTACTATTTTTATTAATATGTCAGTATTAATGTAATGCATTGCAATACTTTTAAAGTTATTATATAGTTTTGTCTTTTTACTCAGACATTTTTCACTTATAGTTTACATTGAAAAACATGTAAATGTACGATGTTATTTTTTTTAACGATTGTTTAATGAATTCTTTGTATTTATTTATTGCGAAACAGATCCAACCAAAATTCTTTCACGTTTATACTATACGTACTGAAGATGGCTTTGCCAAAAAACCTGTTTCTCAGGAAATACACTCATCACTCTTTTATCTTAGTCAGAAAATACAAACAAATTATCTCACTGGCCGAAATTAAAAGCAAAACTTTTACAAACGTTTGATGTTCAAGTCAAACCATTGGATCGACATTCATTAACTTGAGCAAGTTATAAATTGCATTATATAATGCGCAAAGATTTCATAAGTACCTCGACATTTAGTGTAATTTAATTTTAAGATAGTTGTTACTTTAAAAAGCTTTAGTAAATACAGTTCAAGTTTAACAAAACAATTCTGTAAAAGTATTGTATACGAATAACGTTCGACGAACAGCAAAATGTAACCCACATTTTACAAATTTTACAGGTGGCACAAAAACTGTGTAGAATATGATGTGTTATGAAATTATAAATGGTTTATTCTATGCTATGAAAGTGTTTGTCATTTCATACAAAAACTTCAAGATATTGTGATTTGAATTAATTATGTGACTCAAATCAACGAAAGTATGTATGTCTACCAAATTGGTGGGTTACGGCATATTATTGTTTATCGAACGGTAAATCAATATGTATCAAAGAATAATCGTATTATAATATAAAAAAATAAGCTATTACAACTGTTTAACATCTCCAGAAGTGAGTTTATTAATTGCCGTTGCACAATTGGGTGAAAGTTTTTTTTAATTAATCTAGCTTTGAATTTTGAATTTTATTAAATATATGGAATAATATTGTTCTATAACGATACATAAAGAATATATAAGAATATTTTATTGCATGATGCTTGACTTGAATACACGCCTATACTTCTTCAAATCGAGTTTTGAACGGACGCATATGTGCGTCCATACTCTTGGACAGGTTTAACTTGTATTTAAAGAATTTATATTTTAAAAAGTATAAAATATAAAGTACCAAAGTGTAATATGTCTAAAATATGTTATAATACTGATTATCTGCACAAAAGCATATGATTAATAATAGTAATTTCGTAAATTTATTATTGTTATTGTTAGTATCATATTTATTCTTCACTTAATATCCTTATATTTCTCTAGACAACAATTATATATGTAAAAAAAAACGTAAAAATAAAATAAATGATATCTTAATTATGTATAGTGAGTGGTATTCATTTATCTGTGCAGTTCTATCTATGTATGTGTGTACTCTATATTCAGTTTTAATTTCTTTGTTAGTATATTAGTTACAATTAGTTTTGTGCTTCCCTGTACTTCTCAACACGCATACATACATAGTGTGTATGTACGACTTAACTAATATGTAGATAGAATCGCACAGATAAATGAATACCACTCTAAGTGATGTAATGTTTCAGAGATAACTGTCAATAGTGACATCACCACGTGACAGTGAGCATTGAGGTACCTTAAAAGTACCTTCGTATACCGAATAAAGAAGAAATCATGCAAAAATAAAAAACTTACATTCCCATTTTATACGATTGCTTACGATAAAAACAATATTAACGAGTACTTAATATGTTACATTTACTGGTTGCGTTACTGGAGAATCATATCTAAGTTTTTTCGTTCAATCTGTATGAACGTTTGTTCGACTTGCCAAAGAATATCATGTTACAAAAATTATTACTTATAACGCAATGTGAACTATAATTTTTATCGATTTGCAATAATATTTTATTTATTATATATATATATTTGTTCATTTTCACCAAAATATTTTTTAATGCCGCGTTTAAAATTAATTGCGAATAATTTGAAAACACCTGACGCCATAAAAAATGATCTCAATACAAGCGATTAAATATTATTTTAGACGAGGCATATTCTTTTTAATTCCCTGATCTGGTTATATTAAAAATATTTATGTAAAAAAAGTAACGGAATTTAATGCAGACGAATCGTGATGTCCAATAATTAAACTTTTATCCGCTCCGTCTTTTGTATTATAAATGGTTGTTTATATCTATGAGCACCCACAGTGCAAGAACTCTATATATTATATATTGTACATTATTTTTATTATTAGCAGCTTTCCATTGTAGATAATACAAAGCGTCAAGTTACAAAAAGCGATATAAGCACTCTTCAATATTTTTGGCATGCAATGTTTTTATGTTTCAAGGTCAAATTTTAGTTTATGTTAAGATTTTTTATTTTCATCGTATTCTATCATCTTTAAGATTCATCATTTATAAGCTGATAAACTTTAAAAATTAAATAAACATTTAAATGCGCGCTGAATCGACCAGATTTCAAATATTCTATGGCATGAACATTTCACTTTTTTAGTTTTTTTTCATAAGTTTATATCGGGTTTTTAGATAGTGTAAAATTGTGCGTAGAATGCAATTTTTTTTCGATTTCGAAAAAAATGTGCTTATATTGCTTTTTGTAACTAAGCGCTTCATATAAGGTCGATTCACAAATAACTTCCGGTACAGGTAGGTAGAATCTAGTATTTTTTGTATCCACTTACTCGTACGTATGAGTCAATGGGACAAACGAGTTTTTGGTTTTACTAAATTAATAGTCATTTGATAACTGCACATGTGTGTTTTTATAGTGCATGTTGCATAAAGTGTTTTTTGAAGAATCATAATCTGCATATTTGTCACGTAATGCTTAGTGTGATGGTGACAGGTGAACAAATATGCAGAGTATATATAGTGAACAACTAATAACTGATCGTGCATTTACAAGTTGGTTTGTCCAATTTACAACTTTAAAAGGCAAACTAAGGGCGGTTCATTCTTTTGATTTTAATATCGATCTTTTAATATTGATGTTGGAGCAAAATTCATGTGAATCATAAAGAGATATGTCAAAAACGCCAAATATATCACAATCAACTATTTGCCGTCGTTCAATGGAATTATAGCGATCATCTTTCTGTAAATTGTAGATTCGATTCTCATAACTGGCAATAAATTGTTTTTCGTATATATTTAAAACGAGAATATGAGACTATTAAGTTGCATTATTAATTAACTATCGTTACCTTTGGCCTACTTCTAAAAACATGTGTTTTGGGTTCAATTCTATTTTGGTAACTTCGTAATTATATTTTTTGTGATATGAAATTGTCACGTTGAATATGATGTTAGACTGCAAGGTATATTATATTATCATCTCACCACCGTAATCGCAGAATTCGCCGCAAATATCTTGAACCTCAATATACGGTTATTTTGAGAATTCGTCCTTACAAAACTTTGCCATGATCCACTTTCATAGATTAACACCATCAGTATGCAAGTGTTGAAAAGGCGGCATTTAGTTTCACAGTTGTGAATCCCAGACATTTTGCTTGGAGATGAAGTTGCTCCAACAAGTCTCAATCGGATATTGAAGATTCTTTGCAAAGTGCTATCTTCAGTCATGAGCACCTCTAGGTATTTAAGGTTATCAAGTCTCTCAATATTCTCTCCACCACTAATCATGGATAAATCGCTCCTAGAAAACTGGGGTGAGTCCCAGGCATTTCCCAGGTTAAAGGATTTGAGCTTCTAATCTTCGAGATGCTGCTCAAGGGCGATATTGCGCGTTAAACGATTTACACTGTAATTATATTGTTTATGAATGTTTCAGTCATTTACGGAATATATGACTGAAAGTATAATATTAAGAATAACCAGCTGATTAAATGCAGTATATCTTTATTACCCAGTCATTGCAGGTTGTAAAGTATGCTATCAACACGCCTCGCCACCGTTGGTAACCCCGGGGCTGTTTTCTCAATATCGGTAGCTGCTCGGTTGCAAACCCGCGTCTTTAGCACCCCCAGGCGCTCACGGTGATCGCTGGGTAACAGACAATCGGTGATGCTATCATAAATATCAATTATTACTCGATAAACGAGGGTTATTCATCGAGATAAAAGTAATTTATATTACTAGTTTGATAATAAACACGTCTGATAAGGCATGATTGATTTTTTTATTTGTAATATTAAGTGTTTCTACAAATTTTGGTAGTGAATAAGTTATTGCTTAACTCATGCTAGAATTTATTGAACATATATTTAGAAACTTTTACTGGTCGGTAAAATGCAAATTTACCAACATTTACATTTAAATTAACGTTTCAAGAACGTATATTGTCGTATTTCTTACATTTAAATATAAAATACTAAGGGTTAGGATCATAAGAAGCTTTCTCCAAAAACATAGTATTAAAGAACACCTTTATGATCAAACATAATACATGCATGTATATTATATTGTTTTATACAATGCTTATTGAAAAGTCATTCTGTTTGAATTATTGAAAGTATTTTTTCATGTTATTGCCATATTTTATTTGACGCATCAACCAATGTCACTCTACTGATATTATAGTAATAAGCGGTGGACAGTCATCGAGAAGGTCGATAGCTTCAGATACCTGGGGGTGCACATCGCGGGAGATGGCACTTCATAAAAACAGCGCGTTACCCGAATGGGACTTGCCGGAGCGATCTTCAACTCCATACGAAATGTCTAAGACTCACAGCTGTACTCAGTTACAACTAAATGCTGCATTTCAACGCTTGCATACTAGCGTTACCAATCTATGATAGTGAATCATAACACTTTACAAAGTCTCAAAATAACCGTTTACAGAGCTTTAAAAAAGGATGCTTGATGTAAATTTTGGGAGTGTCGTGGTATGCCTATACGCGAAATGAGGTGATAAGAAAATTAACCACGCAGCCTCTAATCACACCCAAAGTGAAGATGGGGCATTGGAATTGACTTGATCATGTGCTGAGAATGCCTGAATTATACCTTAAATAGGCATACCTCTTCTTCAAGCCAACTGGATTCTGTCTTCCTGGGAGGCCACTGAACACCATATACACCATGTATTCGGCAGAGTTGGGAGCATGTGATGACCATATGCTCCAGCTTAAGTGCGTGAGATGGCTTAAGAAGTAAGAAAAAAATTTAGTTTGTCATCAGCAATAAAGCAAATTTTAGTCATCGAACAAATCAAGACTTAAGACAGTACCGACTGTTGACTATGGAACGTATTTCAAAATAATCAATATACTAAAGATTTGCTATGTTATTTCCTTTGCTATATGATTGAGATTGGGACTAATGTAAGTAAATTTTTAAATGAACATTACAAAAGAATATCGTAGAGTAAAAACTATTGTGCTGATATAATAGTCGAAATGGAATTATTATAAATATCGTATAATGAAATAAAACTGGAAGTAACAGTAAAATATTATCGACTGGTTCATGCTAAATCCTGTGGGGTCAATCACTATGGATTATAAAATAGTTTCAAATAGTTTGCTAAAAACTTACCCCTTGTCACACCCCACTGAAGTTAATTTCCATTTATAAAGGCTTTTGTTGAGTATGCGGTTTATAGAAGTGGTACGAACAATTACTTTTTGAATCAATTTATATAAGGGTGAGTGAATAATCGCTTGATATACGAGTATATGTTGTAATATACGAATACATCCCTTATGCAAACAATGCTTGTGAAATTTTGCGACGAATTGTTTGTGATTGTCTTCAATTTTTCAAAAAAATGTTCACATACTGTTCTCTATCGAATATTTGATGGAAACTTACTATAAATTAACAAGTATTTACCTAAAAAATAAAATTTGAAGATTATTTTTAACCTGTCTAGGAGTATGAACGCGCATATGCGCCCGCTCATAATTTACCTTGAAGAAGTATATACGTATATGTTCGTCAAGCACCCAGCAATAGAATACTCGTATATATTATTTTTGCATCAAATAAACATTATACTACAATATTATTGCATATATTTAATAACATTTAGAATTTAAAGCTAGATTAATGAAAAAACTTTCACGTAATTATGCAACCATAATTTTAAAAACTCACCCCTGAAAAGGTTAATATGCTGAATATATAAAAGTTGACATTTTATTGTAAGTAGTGATTTACTGTATCTATTTAATATGTTACATTTACTTTCAAAAAATGAATAAATACTCCTAAAGAAAGTACATTTTTAATACTAGTTAAGTATATTAAAAAAAAAATACAATATAATATTTTTTATAAAAAGAAATAAGTTTATATGTCATATTTAAAACATAGTAATTCAATATAACTGAAGGATACGCCATACAAAATTAGACCAATATAATTATGTAAAATTAATCTTTAAGCAATCTGGAACCATTTGAAATGGGGCTTTATGAACAGGCTGTCACTTAATATTGCAGTGAATTTTAAACGAGTGGCAGCTTATATATATATAAGTTATCTTAGTAAAATTATTTATAATGGATATAGTTTATACAATGGTAAATTCATTGTTCTATTAAATGGAAAATAAAAAAAATATTTCAAATTATCTTCAACAAATGTACTGCCATCAAAATTACTACGAGATATGCAGAATTTATTCAGCTGCGGGTCTTGCCAAATTATATTATACTCGTAATAATATCAATCACGTTTTATTTATCATAAATAATTTATTAAATATTTTTTTTCTGATTTTATCATGGATAGATATATATAATATACTATTAACACGTGTAAAATTGTTTTATTATCTATCACGCAATAATATTTTTATTTAATGTTTTATTAAAAATAAATCGTGCTAAGTATCAGGGCATCAGAAAGTGAAAACGGCTGTCTAATATGGAACCGTGTTCTGATTAATGGTACACCTTTCTCTTTGAAATATTTGTACGAACAAGTATATGATTTGTGTTTGCTATCAGGCATACATCATTATCTATATTATAAAGCCTTAAAATTATTATAAACACATCGCATACAAAAACATATTTTCAACTGTGAAACGTGAGTGCCAAAATATTGATACAACATTATAAAACACGATTTTTGATAACTACAGAGATAAATTTATTTTTCTGTGAATATAACCATGATATATTTATTGGCGAATGTTGATTTATGTAAGAGAATAAACATTATATTAGTTTTATTTCATGCGTTGAATGAACAATATTTTGCTGAATTTATAAAGCTCAAAGCAGTTTATTGCATTTAGTATATACGTATTAGATATTAAAACAGCAATCCCTCTATGTATATAGCCAATAGTTTCAGGTAAATAGAGTTTATTAAAGTATCTACTTCTTCTTTTTAAACCATGTCATTCCCTTAGTCGCTTGGCATATGGACACTAAATGTTGCCTCGATAAGTTCCTATCGTTGACCAGCCTCCAATGTCATGCCGGCGTCTCGCAACTCCGCCGAATATATCCTGTATATGGTATTTACCGGCCTATCAAGACGACGGAATACGGCTTGAAATTGGCTTGCAAAGGAGATATGCCCATTTAAGATGCAATTTTGGCATTCTCAACACATGGCCAAACCATGCCCATCGCCTCATCTTCACTTTGAATGTGATGAAAGACTGCACAGTCCGTTTCCTTATCACCTCATTTCATGTATAGTCATACCACTGCATTCCCAGAATTCACCTCAAGCATCTGTTTTTGAAACTTAGTATGCGGCTATTTTGAGATATCCTAAAGTATATTCAATTAGTCAATATGCAAGCGTTGAAAAGGCGGTGTTAAGTTTTAATCGAATACAGTTGTAAGTTTCAGACATTTATCCTGAAGTTGAAATTAGTCCCTGCAAGTCCAATTCGGATAGCGACACAAAGCGCTATCAATCTTCTACTAAACATAATTTTAATTTACTTTATGGCATCAGAGACTTCATTTGCGTTTATCTTAAATACACACATATATGCAAGCACGTTATTAACGCGCACCCCCTTGCAGTATTGATTTGAATCCGAACTGGATCACCCCTATGTTGGCAATGAAGTATTTCAATGAAATATTTTATTGCACTTCAGTTTCTATCCATAAACGAACAAGTGGATTGATTGGGGCTCAGTTATCACAACAACAATGAGAATTAAGTTTGTACTTGATCTACGAATGGTTTGTTCCCATTACGATAGGGTTAAAAATGTTTTGTTAGACTCCAAATGTCACTGTGAATTAATCTCTGTCATAACATTTGGCGTGTTTTTATAAGAATTGTTACACTCAGTGACCTAAGCTGAATGTTTATCATCATATTTATACAACGAATATTTTATAAATTATATAGATAATATAATAAGTATACAAATACTTTTTGTTAGCGAAATGAGGCCCGTGGGCTGTAGTTTAGATATCCTAACATGTCCAGGAGTATAAACGCCATATGCGTCCACTTGAAATTGGCTTTGAAGTAAATCGTTCGGCGCGCAATATCGTTCTTGAGCAGCAGCTCGAAGATTATGAGGTCAAATCCTTTAACCTTGTCTTTGCCAAGACATAATGTCACAACGCGGTAAGCTGTGAGTTTTTAAGTAAAAATAGAACCTTAATATATCTTTTAAATGTAAAGTGAATGTTTCTTTGTCATGGTTTAGTTTAAATGATCATATTATAGTCATATATTTGCGTTTTCATATTTAAATTATGCAAAATATTCAAATTTGTCTAGCAAACTACGTTTTAAGTTGTACGAGTTAATTCGTT
>JAPMAE010009979.1:0-10376 GCA_036584705.1 Rhyacophila sp. 25_7 | reverse complement strand
GTGGTGGGTCCTTCAAACCTGCTTTACCCTAGAGCCAAAATATGGGCTTTTACAGAAACGCCAAAAATACCCTGAGCCGATATATCGACTTTACAATATTTCTTATCAAATTGTAAACATATTTTTAATATAAGATGAGTTTTTATGTTACGAGTAAGTTATAACATTCTTGTAGAAATGCTTCCAAAGATGTTCGTGGCAGATGCTTTCACAGCCATTGTTGTTGAAAAAATTATCTTTTCTAATTATGATTTTATTGCTGTCTAATTATTTTATATATTTAAAAATATACAAAACTATCTCTATTTTAAATAAACTTCAAAAATGAAAAAATGCCTTAAAAAAACATGATTTTTCAGGTTATTTCTAGACTACATATAGAAAAATTTGAAGGTACTAAAAGAGTTAAATACTATATCTAAAGTATGCTGATAGCTCGCTCATTTTTTGTTCACTCTGCGTTTTCATTGCTTTAGAATGAGTTTATATGGTGCAGTCTGAGCTTTTAATCCTTTGTATATTTACACGATGTCCATTATATTATAATTATCGACAATAATACATATCGACTATATTTAGTCAAAAGAGGTAACCCTCAACTCTCGTTTCGTATTTTTATTTGAGAATCACAATGTACGAGACACAACTTAATACACGTTCTGACAAAAGGAATTAAGCCAAACAATGCAGAATTATTATCGAAATTCAGCTTTAGAATTTGAAAAACAGAACGACCTAGTAAGTTTGTGTGGAAAAAGAATAAGCATTAACTCTCAGTTTTAATGATTTTCCTTTAATAATGTTTTAATTATCAGATCAGGAAAATAAAACACCAATTGATTGGTCATCGTGCATTTCAAGTTTGTGTTAATGTAACTAACTAAAAACCATTAAAACAGTCGATATCTACGTGTCGAGTGATCTAGTAACTTCTAGATTATTTAAAAATGAAATCTTTTTAAACCGTGTTAAAGTGAATTCCCGGTAACGAAGGGATTACTGTATAATCACAATCTTTTTAAACATAGTACGAGTAGATCATTGCCGTTGTTTTATTAGGAGTGTGTGACACTATTATTGCCTACAGAAAATAGTCTACAAAGTTGACTTTTTTATATAATTATTATGATAAACGGAGAAATCTTCATACACAATATACTTTTCATATATATATATATGACCTTCTTTTACTTTAGTCTTGAAAAAAATGTGATAATTCAAGGAGAAAGATTATGACCACAATGCTACAAGCTGTACGTAAATTATTTTTTATTTCGCTCATACAAACGTGAAAAAAATGTGTTCATTCTCCGTCAATGCGAAATCTGAAGACGACCTTCGTCATTCATGTAAATAAGGCATCATTTAAATACACAATATTCTTTTTTCAAATAAGTAGGTGCAGTGTATGAAGATAGAGGTCACCCAACACACTTCAATATATGTCAGTTATTTATAACTGGCGGTTTTATGTTAAGAACTTGTCTAAATAAAGTGATATACTGAATTTCGTTATGTTATTTGTAACTTATATAAAGTACTATCATGCATCTGATCATCTAATATATACATGCTAAATCCCATTAATGCGCATCAGATAAGACTGAAAAAATACTTATTTTTTATACCGTTTAAATACCGTTACCGTAAACTTTGTTGGGCCATAAAAATACTGACATTTATATATATAAAGAAGAAATTGTGGATAAGTATAAAAGTTATCCTCGCATATTAGATTAATATTTAAAAACACAAACAATTTTAACACGTGCTGTATATATTTACTACTTAGGGGTCGTCCATAAACCATGTAACACTCTTGATAAGGGGTGAAAGGAGTGACCAGCAACGTCTACGTGTCGTTACAAGGGGGAGGGTGGGTTAATTTTTATTGTTACGTAATATTTTTTCTCCTCAAAAAGTGAATAAGAGTTGATTGTAAATTGCATTTATATTTAACATTTTCTGTGTCAGATATAATGTCACAGCACAGCAAGCGGTGACAATAAAAATAGAACTTTAATATTTCTTTTAAAAGTATATTGAATGTTTCTTTGACATAACTTTGTTTTTGATGATATTTTTGCGTTTTAATATTTTAAATCATCAAAAATATTAATTTTTTGTTTTTGCACACTACGTTTTAAATTGTGCTAGTCAAATCGTTTCTGGCATTTAATCGTTAAAACGAATAAAGAAAGAATATACAAACGTACATATGTCTACATATAGCAAAATGTGTTCAAAGTTGAATTATTCTATTCTCACTCTGAGATGGAGTATGTGGAATCTTTTAGTTTAAATATATTCTTATTAGTTGTACAAATTAACGAGTAATAGTTGTGAATGATTTTCTCAATTACTTAGGTCTATATCCTAGTTACAAATACAAATGAATAAATGTTTGAAAAAAAAGTGTGACCATATACGGAATTTAAGTCCACGACTCTCGGATTGCTAGTCGGATGTGCTATCGACTGACTTACTGAGAACGAAAATACTACCTTTGTCATGTAAAAATATTAACTTCCTTAAAATTTGTTTTTTCTTTAATTTATTTAAAAGAATACCTTATTCTGAAAATTTAGATGCTTTCAAATTCGCTATGATGAGATTTAATCTGTATTATAATTTAATATACAAGATAAAAACAATTGACTTCTAACATTGATAATGTCTTGATGATTCAGATGAGATGGTTTTATTGTTACGTACTATGAATAAAAAACGAAGGTATTTGAAGGAACTCTTATAGACACTCTGCCAGCAAATGATTAGCGGATAATAAATATCACGAAACGACTTGAGTGTAAGTGACTGGAGTGAAAGAGATAGAGTCAAATAATAGTAAAGAATGAAAATAAAAACCAAATTAAAGGCCACGTACTTTTTGACTAGAATTATTGCGTGTTTTTAACAGGGACTTAATTCTACACAAAAAGTAATTAAAAAATAACTAGACCCATGTGTATTATGAAAAAACAGCTAATTAATCAATGTTCCGAATCGACGCATGTGCAATATAAGAGAACTAAGATTTTATGAAAAGATTCCGAAATTAACAGGTCATAAAAATCCGAACTAAATGCATGACACGTCACACCATTTCCTTTAAATGTCACGACAAATGCGCACTCACGGTCGAAATAATTAAGAAAGTAAATTGACTTAAAAGTATATTATTTTTCATATCGGATAATCCGCACCGGAATGATTGGGAGATTGGGAGTACACTGTGGTTAAAAATTAAACTGGCAATGCTTACCCATGATGGTTTTGCATGAATGTCCTGCTTAGATAATAATATTATATTTTTTGCTATCGGGAACAAAAGATTACCCCAAGGTCCCGATAAAAAGTCAGATAACACCGATATATTGAATCAGGGATATGTCATCACTTGTTGCGATTTTTTTTAAATCTAAATATAACTGAACTTGTGTTAATCAATGAGAAAATAAAAAATTACAATCGCGTATATTTATTGCAGTCGTATTTCCCAGTGTCGATCATTTTAGTAAACGGGTAAAAGTAATATTTTTTTAATCGCATACTTATTCTCTATACTAGAGTACTTTATTCTTTTAACCCTATCCGTTCCTAAACGAAGCATATACTCGTAGATGTCCTTAATGTGAAGATTGTTTCGACAGTTTTTTTACGACTGATAATTGTCAGTTATTAGCTCGACCAAATTGATCCATGTCCTGGTTTCAAATGCACATCAAACTCCATCAAAATGAATTTTGAGTCAAATATGCAGTTATATGTAAAATGAAAAAAAAAAAAAACAATATATTTCCGTACTCTGATTAATCCAATATGCCATCAAAAAAAAAGATAATGCCGATAAACCAGTAAAGAATTTACCAAAATTTGAATATTCTCTCGTTTATTATGAGGATATTTCTACGTGTCTTACTGATGAGCCGGACACTGCATCTGGCGTTATTTTTGTACGACTAATTACTCAATGTTTTATCATCAATTTAATAATATTTGATTTATAGTTACCATTAAAATATGACTGTTTTCAATTTCAAAACTGGTTATTTGAAGATGTCTGACTAATGAACTGGACGATCGATATATTAACATTTTTTCAAATATCAAATTTATGGTTGGATAATCCGCATACTACACAGATAATCACGAGTATATTGTTTTAAGAATTTAACCCTTTCATTAGTAAGGACGTACATGTACACTCAAGCGCCTTATTTTCAAAGCCACTCTTTTATTTTCAAATTAAACGTTATTATTTTTTTTATATACTAAATACATCTATCAATGATATGTGGAAGTCATAAAAATTATATCATATATTTTAGGATGGAAGTATTCTTTTTATAATGAAATGGGTCCTGACACAATAGATAATTATATAAACACTCAAAAACCAGTTTGAATCAAATTGAAAAAAAAATCGATGTGCAAAAGTAACTCGCTCCCAGGATTCGTGTGCGAAAAAAACAGCTCACTGATACGAGGGTTTAAGTATTATACTTTCCTTAATCAGCGAGTTACTCACAAATTTACAAATATATACAAAATGTCTATTTGACAACAGTCTTCAGGATTTATCTTGCTTTTGGTTTTTGTCTGTAATCTTAACGAGTATAGGGCAGGATTATTTTCTACAGTGCCTCATTTTTGTTACAGATTCTATTGCATTTAATCATATATGATTTGAAAAAATATAACAACGTGCCATTTAAATCTTATACAAGTAATTAAATTGACAAAATAGTTGAACATATTATGTAGGTCACGAATATTATATTTCTGCCTGTGTCTAAAAAAATCAAATAACAGCTCATACTGCAGCCGTTTGCTAAAATAAATATTTTATAGCAGACGTGCCTAAGTGTTTGAAATTCAATCATATAACATCTTTATCTGTCCAGGAATTCAATTAGTACGTGTATGGAGGAATACGATATCTTTTTCAAAGAATATGATTAAGGTAATCTCTTGACATTGCGACGTGACCTCATTCTCACGTTTATACTAAATAATAGCACGGGATAGACTACTAACACATTAACAAGGAGATCGCTTAATTTCAAACATATTCATTTACGATATTCCAAAGAGCGTTTCTTAGACAACGGTGCACAATGTTTGAAGGATGTATTTCCAAAGTGAACTTATTCCACTTCAACAAATTTATGGCAAATGCCAAATAACTGTTTACGGTGTCGATATTATGACGACATATTTTAAAAATATGGTAATAAAATGTAAGATAAAACGTTACGTGGTTTATGGACGACCCTTCTTAGACAAAAAGTTACCTTGGTCTATTTTATTATGCATCATGGATTAAATGTATTTTACGAAGCGATGTTTTATGTTTTATTACACTTTTCTACAATTTGCAGATTTTTTTTCTGTTTACCCAGTAGGAAATAATACTTCCATCTGCATGGTTTCAAATTAATCAGGTCTCACTGTAATCATTTTTGTTCTCGGTAATAAAGCATTACCAACTAAGCTGACATGAATGTTAATGAACGTTGGCAGATTTATAATCATACACTCACTTTTCAGACTAAACAAATGCAAGAGTGCAATATACGTAATTTGCTGTCATGTACCACGGATCGGTCACCTTAAACGGGTGACCTGCAGTGGCGTAGCTATCTTATAGGGAACTCATGCAAAGCATCAATCTATACCCAATATCCGATTTTAACTAAAATTGCATTTCCTACTCAAAGCGATATATGGCATACTTCTCCATGGCATGCAAAGTATATGTTATATAAAAGGAAGAGAACGTCCTAAGGGAGTGGCATATATATATACCTACTAAAAATTTCTCAAACGTAAAAGTTTTTGCCAATTTAGTGACAAAAATCTATGTATTCTAATATTTTAAACAGCTCTCTTATAAAAAGTCCAATGTGACGTAGGATAGTTCTACACTACATTAACGATATATCCTTTAACCACGTTCGCTCCTAAACGAAGCATATGGATCTATATACAATGTGAAGATTATTTTGATAGTTTGTTTAACAGTAATAATCGTCAATTATTAGCTCAGCCATTTAGGGTTCGTGTCCTGGCTACAATACAAATGAATAAAAATTTGTAAAATTTGCGACCAGCATGGGCCTCGAACCCGTGACCCTCGCCTAGTGAGTCGGATGCCACTATCTACTCACCCACGAGGACGACGATATATAATATTATATAATTAAAATCCACTGTCTACCGATAGTAATACAAATGAGTTAAATGTTAATGTCTCAATTTCTTGGCGCCTTAAGCCAACGACTTGTGAATTATGTCTTGTTATCTAAATGTTTTATTATGTTCAAAGTTTTATGTAAAAGTAACTACTAACACATACGGATAAGTATTTCATCTCATTTTTTAAACAGCATGTAGGGGGCGCGATAAATTTTTCATTAGGTTCCAAAATTTCTAACTACGCCACTGCACACCCTCCACATCCACCATGCCGCTATTTCTCCCGTATCTATTATTTCCATCTTTGAAATGTATGCATATGCCATATCGTCCTAGCTTTCTCATTATTTTATGACGTGTAATACACGAAACTGAGTAGAACTTCAGTTTTCATCAAGATTTAAATAATAACTTAGCTTATAATAAGCTTTCACCTTAAACTTATATTTAAGATGCGTCATCTGCCGTACGTACATTAATTTAATTTTGTTAAAAAAAAAAATATCTATTTATTTGGTCGTTAGTGAGAATTGTTGTTATTAAACCGTCGTTCCTCAAGAATTACCTGTATCGCATTTTATAATTTATATTTTACAGTACGGACAATAAGAGAACAACAGAATGTATGTTGATTCAAAACCCAATAGAATTCAATACGATCAATTAGCGCATCAATACAGCGCATACAGTTTTTTCCTCTCTTGACCTTGTTGTAATATTTTATCCAATAATTCTTGGTATTCATTTGCATTATAACTGAGGTGGAGCACTTTTGTTTATTTTTCCTTTAAATTGATATGCACATTATAAAATGGAGAATTTGCAGAACAAGGAATTCGCAGTAAAATGATATGTACTATATTTTTATAGAATGCAATACTTATAACATACATAAAAATGGTTATTTATCTCTAAGTAGTTAAATTAACATTAATCAAATGGAGCGAACTGAACTTCGTAAAATAGATAAACAAAAAGCGGTGATTTAACCTTTTAATGTCAAGCAACGATATATCTCTTTTTTCTGTAGAAGCAATCTTTATTGACATCATAATGCGTGAGAAAACAAAATAAATTATTTTAATAAATCGCTGCTGTACAATTTCGTATAATATGAAACATTCTTATTATATTATTATAATATATTAATTAATTTACAGAATGTAGATTTATTCATCAATGAAGCCAAATCCCTCGGTATGTTTGCGAAAGATATTGGTCTATGTCTTGATGATCTTCAGAGCTTTAGTACATAACCCTGTAATCCTCCGAATCAGGTTGAACGACGAGTTAAATTTTATATTGAAGAATATTGGAATGATCTCTTAAGTAATTCATCGAGTTTTACCTTATGAGGATTAATTCGAGGATGGTTTTCAGGGTAGAGAGTACGAATATGTCGCACAAACTATATTGAAAGAACTTTTAAGCACACTTAGATTGATTATATTCATAATGCAGGTTACAATTACTGTTGATACAGTGATTGGAGTTGGTATAATAGACGAAATTTTCGGCACAACATGAGTATTTATAGTTTTTAGTTGGGCGTTAGGCCGACTTCATATGCTTGTCTTCAATTCCCGTGTCTGCGTGGCCTATTCTTGTAAAAGGGTATTGTACAGGTTTCTGCAAAGACGCTGTTATATTTCTCATGTGGTCAGCTATTATATTTTGATTAATTATTTTAATTATACTTTTGACTGTCTTGTGCGAATTCTTGTCATTATTAATACAGTTATAATTTGTATTACTAGTTCATTTAATTAGTTATATATTACAGGACCATCCCGTGTGATCTACACCTCCGAGTATATGGAGCTCTCGACACTTTCACTTGTCACTTGACAATCGGTAAAATAAGCGTTAAAGGAATTTAAGAAACAATAATTGCAACAAAAAAATACATGTTACTATTTACTAGCCAATAGCTTGACAATACGGTCTCTAGGTGCGAGAGTTATCCAGAAAGTAAGTTTTGTGTGGCTATTAAACAAAAACATAATGTATATATACATTTTTTTATTACATTTTCAAGTATAAGCCTTAAACTATTTTTCCACGTAATTTCCACCAAATTTTAGGCATTTGTCATAGCGGAACACTGGTTTCCGTATGAGCCTGTGATAGAACGGTCCCTCCTGTAATGCAAACCACGTAGTAACAGCATTCTTTACGTGGGTGGCCTCCAAATTGCCCGAATAGAAAAGGCAATCAATAGAGGTGAGACACACTTATCGCCAACAAAGACAACATCCAAACTAACCCTTACCATGTTCATTCATGACAATGCTCGCCCACGCGCATGTGACACAACGGAGTCTTACAAGACTTTACTTGACCTTACAGTTTAACCATCCATCTTATAATCCAAATTTGGCATCAAATGATTTCCATTTGTTTCTTAGTCAAAAATCATGTATTTGCCGGTCAGCAACTCTACAACGACGACAAAGTGAAGAATGTTGATACTGCGTGGTTTGCATTACAGGCGGGAACGTTCTATTATAAGGACATATAAAAATGTAAAACCGCGTGTCCTGCTATAAGAGATGTCTAAAAATTAGTGAAAATTACATGGAAAAATATTTTAACGTTTATACTTACTTATATTTATATGTTTTTTCATTCCAAAATGTAGAACTAACCTACAAGTAGTTGTTCCAACACGGACGGCAATTACTATGTTCAATATGATTGTCTCGGCTATTGATATCTTCCACCTGAGTGAGTTTGAGTTTAAATGGATTCTGTTCTTTAAATTAATTTTAAATAATGGAATCTGTTAGGCTCGATAGACAATGAAATCCGATTGGTTTGATGAAGAGGCACGCCCGGGTGAGATGCGACTCAGGTCTTCTTACTTTTACTATCAGTGTTGTGTTACCTACTGTTGTATTAATTGTGTACTATTTTTTATATCTTCATATTGTGAACACTTTGAACTAATAATTTGTGTTCATAATATCTAAAAAAAGAGATCGAAAAAAATGATCGAATAAATAAATAAAAATACTTGACAATGCAATAAAAAAATTGTTTATATACGTTTTCTTTTTGTTTAATAGCTACACGAAACATACTTTCTAGATAACCCTTGTATAATTTTTTGCGAGAGATATTCGAAATATATACTTTACTTACTAAAACAGAAAGCTCTCACAGAACAATCACCCCATGGATATTACAATCAATTTGACGAATTCCATAGTAATCAGAATACATGATAAATATATACATTATATCTACGGATAAATTGATTACAGATAATGGCCGTCTATAGGGTTGGCTGTAAAATTGTGAAATTCATTTCTGCGTCATACTTTTGAATCATAAGCGTTTTTCCTGACGCTGAAGGGCGGAGGCGATGTGAAGTGGGCTGACATTGTATCAAATCAAATTACTTTCAGCGTGACGTCACGGCAACAAGGCAAGTTTAAGGTCAAACGTAGACCAGCCACTTATCTGCTCAACCCCCGCCCAAACACGTGCAAGGGCGCTTAATAGAGGGTCGTATTTAACTGTGAAAATTTTCAATCGCGAATATAATTCAACATTTGATTTTTGAAGAATGAGGCTTTTGAATTTTATTAATGCGACTCGAAAGAATTCGTCTTATTCCCACTTTTTATAAAGACTTATCATCAATATAATTATGATGATGATAATTACTTGAGTTGATTGATTCATAACATTTGTGTAATATTTTTTTAATATTCTAGATCCAAATCAATCCATAATTTTTAGCCATTTCTTCTCCAAACGGAGCATATGAAGATTACATTGACAGATTTTTACAACCAACAATTGTCAGTTATTAGTTTTACTTAATATACATATTTCCTGTTTTCAAATGGCCACGAAAAATAACTGTTTCATATTTTGCCTGCGGCGGAACTCATTCGGATTGTTGAATGGATACACTATCTACTCAACTACCAAGATACCACCTATTCATACCATTGCATACCAAATTTTCTTGAATACGTCAATTGAGGGGTATGGTTGTAACCTACAGTAAGACAGTTCTGTGATAATCGCAGTTGAAAGTTTCATTCCTTTTAAAAATATACAGAAAAAGTAAGTTATCAAGACATCTATAGAATTGAAAAAAAAATTGAATTAGGAAGTGTAAAATGTTTAATAAATACCCTAAAAATTGAATAAAATATAAT
>JAPMAE010009967.1:0-10385 GCA_036584705.1 Rhyacophila sp. 25_7 | reverse complement strand
GCCCTCTTGCAACCAGTACCCCCAGACATTTTCACTTTAAAGTTCTCATAATTACTTTTCAACTTTACGAAATCTAAGTCGTACAATAAAACTTCGTTTTTTAATTTATTGTTATCACTGATTGGGCATTTATTTTATTAAAAATATTAGTATAATATCGACCCTGTTTAGGCAAAAGAGCTTAACTCTCAATTTTTTTAAATATGCTTTTATTTGAGAATCACAATGTATACAAAAGTCACGTACATGCTTCATAGCAAACTCGTGCAATGCATGACGGCTCTCTCTGACCAGAGGCCTATTAATTTGTTTACCCTCAATATCCGATTATTCTTTAGTAAATTAAAAAACAAATAAAAGACAACGAATGAAACTCAATTTGAAAATCCACGCTAAACATTATTTTTACCCATTGACCACGGACATACATGAACAATGGAGCTTAAAGAACATTTTCGTGATTTTGAAAACCTTTAGTTAAGAAAGAAGAAATTTTAAAATCGTTAAGCAAAATTTAATTTCTTACACATTTATTATTTATATTAATAGTTTTATGTAAATAACAATATGTAGTTACAAATACTTTATCTCATTTATAATATATAAGCATGTAAGCAGCGGGCCTTGTGTAAATTTTGCATAAGGGCTTATGCCACTGGTACACAACTAAATACACGTTCTGTCAATAAAAATTAAGCCGAAACTGGCGAATTATTATCAAAATTCAGCTTTAGATTTTAGAAAAAATCACCTATTACGTTTGTGTGGAACGAATAAAAGCATTAACTCTCAATTTGAATGATTTTTTAATAAGTTTTTTAATTATCAGATTAGGAAAATAAAACATCAATTTATTGGTTATCACGTTTGTATTATATTAAAGAGATTTTGACTAAACGTCATTAAAAAACGTTTTATGTACCTCCTGTAAAATTTATTCTATGAGGGCTAGTCCCTTTTGCCTAAACACGGTCGATATGATACAAGAATAATTATTTATTCATTTTATTGTATATATTTTATTGACAATTCATGTGTGTAGAAAATTATGGCCGGTTTCATCTATTTAGGCAATTCGTTAGTTAAAATAATTATAACTGACAAATTTGGTCATCATTTTTTCTTTAAGTTCTCAAAAAAGTCCCGGATAGAGAGTATTAAGTCGTAATCTCAAGAGAATTTTTATGATTTAAGTTTTTATATCAGTACTTGTACTCAAGATCATAAAAAATGATATTTATAATATTATTTCATTTTTAAAGTACGTATATATGTTTAGTAAAATGCCAAATAAAAAGTATGTTTATTGGTATTGAGTAACGAAGTATTCATGAGTAAACTACCTGCGGTAACTGATGAAGGTGAACTTTTGAGAGCCGCTGTTTTTAGGACAACCATTGACCATAAGCGGTCAAAAGCACTGCAGATTAAATTTATTGACCGTTTTATTCGGAGTCAGTTTTTAGTGCCGAACCTCACCGCGACACTAACACTTTTTTCCAATTTTCGCTCGCGTAGGTAATAATCGGACTTTTCTGTAGTCTCTGACTGCGTCTTTATCTATGGGTCCCATCTTTGGCGCGAAAATGGATAACGGCTGAGGGAACATGGCGGGAAATTTACACGTTATAAATAAAGCGGGCGCACAGATGTTCCAATGGTGCCATAAAGATAAAAAGCGTTCTTGCGGGTAAGGTTTTTTTCTCTCCTCAAAGGAGCGAAAAACTTCGCGCGTCTTTTGTATGGGTAATGAAAGTGACTAACGTACTGAGTTGGGCGCCCCCTGGCGGTGAAGTTTGGAACACAATCACGAGAGTAACTCTTTTGATATAACGCCCCCTGCTGTATGCTGAAAACTATCATTATTAATATTTTAAAATAGACACGGAAAATATTTTCTATTGTAGTAAAGGTTCGTCACCTACGTTTCGCTCAATAGAATTAGTAAAATAATTTGAATATATTAAGTGTATACGTTTGTCAAACTTTTGAAATAAATTCACTATTTTACTAACTTTAATAATTCACGATAAAATAACATCTAAAATACAATCGCCCCCGTTTGGCTAGAGGATAGGGCGTACGTTTAGCTAACGGAAATAATGATCTCAATGCCCGTGCTGGTAGCAATTTTTTTATTAAATGTTTATTCATTTGTATTGTAGCCAAGTTACACCCCCGAAACGGTTGAGCTATTAATTGACAATGATTTCTCGTAAAAAACTGTCGAAACAATCTTTCAATTTAAAGAAAGAAGATAATATTTAGGTTACATTTTGACTATTTACGCTCCTTAGCTCAAGAAAATGGATGCGTTTTGCCTACATGAGCCCTCATCATTGGCCAGTTTTTTTGTATCGTCCCATGTCATACTGACGTCCTGTAATTTTTCCGAATATATCTTGTGCATGGTATTCAGTGGCCTCCCGGGACGACAGAACCCGGTTGGCTTAAAGAAGAAGCATTCACTGTTGAGACATACACAATTCAGGCATTCTCAGCATACGACCAAGCTAATTACAATGTCATATCTTCACTTTGGATGTGATGAGAGGCTGCATGGTATATTCCCTTGTTGCCTCATTTCTCGTGTAGTGACACAACCGCATTCCCAGAATTCACCGCAAGCATCTGTTTTCGAACCTCAGTAAACGGTTGTTTTGAGACTTCGTAAGATACCATAATTCACTACAGCAGTACCATCCGTATGCAAGCTTTAAATAGGCATACTACTTAATTGAGGAATAGCTGAAGCTCCCAATTTGAAATTATGCGACTTCAAATATGCTGATGACGTTGTCATATTCGACAACTCTACCTAAGGATGTTCAAAAGATCGTTGACAGGTTGCACACGAATTCGTCTTGTCTTGATTTAAAAATAAATGCAAAAAAAACGGATATGATGCATAACATTGCCTGTCCCGATTCAGGTTTCCCCATAATTAGCGACAAACAGCACATCGAGATTATAGCTTTAGATATCTAGGGTTGAACATCACGGAAGATGACACTTCACAAAAAAAGCTCGCTGGAGCAACCTTCAACTCCATGCGAAATGTCTGTGACTCACTAATTTTAAAACATTAAAAAAATACTTATTCGTTTTATTTGTTCACTTTTGGCATTATGAAATAATTCATTGTCAGTTTTCTAATACACTTGAGTTTAAGAAGATCGTAATATTAATAGTCAAGTTGACATAAAAATACTTATTAAAGAAACTTTGTTCTAAGAAATTGAATAATTTTACGTCAGAATGTATTTCTAGTACGATCGATATCTATTCATCTGATTAATTTATTATCTAAACCACTAGATAACTAATGGTACAAGTGCCATTAAGTGACATAGAATTATTTAAAAGTAATTGTATAATCTGTCCAAATCATTCTAAATATGATGCAACGTTTTGTTTTTTTAGAAAGAATGTATGATAAAGTATGTCAAAACTATCAAACTTTTTTCAAACCAACTCGTTTATATAGAAACAAAATCGTACAAAATGTTTATGCTTCTATATTGTTTCAATTATGTTCTTGTTTTAAAACAGTATTTTCAAGTATTTAATAATAGATATAGGAAAACAAAAGCTGTAATTTATTGTTAATTGAATGAATGAAAACTGCCTTCCTAAATTTATTACGATTTTAAGGAAATAATTAAGTAGATTTATTTAGTGCTTTACAAGTATGTGTTACATCAATCAATTCATTTTTATAGTGCAAGTCTATATATTCAATCAATTCAATTTTTTAAAGTGCAAGTTCATATATTCAATCATTCGTACCTGCGAAGTAAACCACAATATGTCAATTTTTGACAAAATTGAAATATCGACATAGAGTCATATCTTGAGATGCTCTTTCCAATGATACATTATTACCTTACTAGAAAAAAATATACCGAAAAGAATATTACACGATGTTATATATTATCCAAGAGAAGCAACACCAAAACGACTTTGAATAGCCATAGAAAAGGGTGCTATTTTTGACATAGTGTAGATATCTCAAACATTCCCATGAAAAATTCTTAAAAACAAAAACATTTGTCCAATTGAATAAACAATTTGTTTTTCAAATATATGTGGGCCGTGTTTAAGCAAAAGGGATTAACCCTCACAGACAAAAATACAGGTGGCACATAAAACGTTTTTTTAATGATTTTTAGTCAAAAACACAAACTTGATGACCAACTGGTGTTTTATTTTCCTGATCTGGTAATTAAAAAACTTATTTTAATAAATCATTAAAATTGAGAGTTAATGCTTTTTTATTTCCACACAAGTTACTTAAAAGTTTTTTGAAAAATAATCTTTTAAACATCAATTTTATTTTTTTCCTTTAATAACTTTATAACGATAAGATCAGAAAAATAAAATGCTAATTTATTGGTCATCGTGCACTTCATGTTTGTATTAATGTATCTTTGAAAAAATCATTGAAATACGTTTTTTGTGCCTCCCGTAAAACTTGTTCCGTGAGGGTTAATCCCTGTTATCTAAATATGGTCGATAATATTACCTGAGTTGGATTTCACGTAAAAACTTTCATATTTTAATTATGCATAAAGCTTGAAATTGCTATTTGTAATAAGTCGCATTTAAATACACTTCTTTTTCATCAAGTTACTGTGGTTGAAAAACTTGGAAAATTTTCAGTATAATTACAATTCGGCAGTGTAGTGTAAAATGCACTTTTTGCATTGCCAGTGGGTAAATGTATATATCTTTAGAGCTAATATCAATTTCCTATATGACTGCAATTTTAAAACGAATTACATACCACTATAACATAAAGCCAACGTCAGAATATTGCAGTTCGTTTTCCGTCACGGCGTCCTTATTACATTTTCCCGGCTGTCTATATTTAAAATCCCCGCCATTTAAATTTTTCCCGTCGCCCCTTCCGGGTGAGTTTCCCGCTCTTTTTGGGGCTGCGCGGAACATGGCGGCGGACTTCCCCGAGGCGGGTTTTCCCATTTAACGTGTTGCTAAGCACAAACTACCCCGGTCTCACTTTTACGACCTCTTCGAGTCGTCAAAATATAACGGCCGACGCCCTCGCATCAGCTGGAGATTTTTTATTTAGATTTCCGCTTTTATTTTGCCGCTATCTTTCGGCTCGAACTCGAAGCTTTTCTTTTTACTACTGGCAAGGAACATGCACACAGAAGACTATAATCTTGATGAATTAAAAAAATATAAGACAAACTGCGATTTATATTATATATAGTTTTCAAGGCTTTAGAAAATCCAATTAACTCAAATAAACTGATATAAATTGATAATTACATGTTTTAAAACACAAACTACAATATAACTATCTACTACACAATAAAATAATCATTGCTTTATAGGTTTTACGGGTTTGAAATTTCTGATTGTTACATATAAGAAAGACTATATTTAATTGCAGTTCTTGGTTTTATTTAAAATCTATATAAATTTACATACGATCATAATTATAGCAATTCGAAAAAATAACTCTTGCGCACTTCTGCTTCCATCTTCATTTTTGTTTTTATTGTCCTTGTATGCCTCAACTGATATTATTGTCATGGAGTCGTCGAAACGAAATGTGTTCATATCATTTTTATATCGCACCAGATTTGTTTTTGATACGATCAATAACAAGACAGAAAACTCGAATACTGCGTAAGTATGTTTCCCAAATGTCTGCATGCGTGCCCCGGGATTAGTTTATCAGACCGAAATTCTGTTTTTATTTATACACACAGTACACGGAAATGTTTGCATGACCTCTTTTATATTCCTCCCGTACAACAAGCATTTTATTTGTGTCGTTCTGTTTGCAAAGTGTTTTAATGCATTTTTATTACAAATCAATATCAACCATAGTCATATATAATACAAGAATAACATACATAGCTCCTAAATTTTATTTTTAATATTTTATAAGTGCTAATTATAAACCCAACATTGTTTTAAAAAATGCAGTATCCTTCCAATATTAAGCTAATTATAGGAGATTGAATATATGTTTTTAATTATGGTTGTACTGATGTTATTTATTTTAATAACATATTTTGAACACTATATATATATAAAGCGTCAATTTACAAAAAGCTATATAAGCTCATTTCAATATTTTCGGCAAAAAATGTTTTTATATTTCAAGGTCAAATTTTATTTTATGTAAATATTCTTTATTTTCATCGTATTCGATGTTCACATTGAAACAAACTAACAGCGCTTATTAACTGATAAACTGTAAAATGAAACAAATATTTAAATGCCGCAGAATCAATCAGATTTTAAATATTCCAATGCACGAACATTACACTTTTTATTTTTTTCATAAGATTCTGTAAGGTTTTGGAACATAAAATTTTCACACATCGTGTAAAATTGTTCGTAGAATGCGAAAGTAATTTTTGTAAAAATATACTTGTGTCGCTTTTTGTAACTAGAAGCTTCATATTCACATTGTATCATCAATCTATAACGCGTTGGTTTCATGTTTTTCCTTTTAATACACTAACTGTGGGTCTCAAAATATGCAGAAAACAGTAACTAATTAATATACGACTAAAAAAAATATTTACTTAGTAAAAAATAATATTTTCTTGTTCTGAAATAAATTATTTAGTATATAACGCAGAAATAATCGGTAGCGACGAATTTGTTTTTCATTTTAATCTACTATTTCTTTATCACTTGCGTCGTTATTATTTTTATAATCTGGTTAACTGATATTGAAAATAATATCTTCTTCAGATCGCTAGTGATAAACCAGAGTGGTCCAATAGAATAACACATTCTCGCATTAACTGATAAAATAGCGGCAATTTTAAATATACCTGTCATTGTCACTTTACGCCGAAGATTATCTCAACACTCTCTAAGGTTTGGATTAAAAATTTACCTTTTCATGTTTTATAAAAGTATTGCATGTTAAACATTATTATTTTATCATATATAATTATTTTTCGTCATAGGTTACTTTATTTGACAATTGTATGTGATTTAGTTCAAATATAAGATGCATTAAGTTTAAAATTTAATTCCATAATCAATCAGTATACGAATAACTTTTATAATAGAAAGCTGTAAATGCTAATTTTCCAAAATAAATGTTATAGTAAACGAAAGCAGATAATTTAGAGAACAATATATTGAGTTGATTACATTTAAAGATTTTTTACGATATTGAAATGTAATAATGCACTTTAATAAATTTCAAAACATGTTACCACATACAATATATTGTCTTAAGCTGATAGGATATTCCTCGTTGCACTGTACCCAGTTGAATTCTGTCAACGCTCGAATGTCGATTTCAGTGTTATCATCATACGATCTAGTCTTTGCTTTGGACTGCAAACCCTATTAAGCCCTCAGGCATTACAAACATGACATAGTTTTTTTTCATATTTCCAGAACCAAATATGTTGAAAGGGGAGTTGACTTTAGTGTGGACTCGCTGGACAATGCGGAATATACATTTCTCTCATATTACAGAATGAATATGAGAAGTTGATGAACCTTCTATTCTATTATTCGATTTTTATAAAAAATATATATTTGACAATTTTCGTGTCATTTATAATAGATAAAAATATTGTCCAAGGTAATTTAAATTTTATTTCTTCTTTTGACCATATCCGCTCCAAAACGAATCATATGGATCACCACAATGTGAAGATTTTTTGATAGTTTTTTTTACGAGTAACAATTGTTAACTGTGCACTTGTAGGTGAATGAATAATGGCATCTGACTCACGAGTTCGAGGCCCGTGCTTGTCGCAATTTTCACAAATGTTTATTCATTTGTATTGTAGGCAGGACACGAACCCGAACTGTTGAGCTAATAATCGACGATTATTACTCGTAAAAAACTGTCAAAAACAATCTTCACATTGTGTAGATCCATACGCTTCGTTTCGGAGCGGACATGGTTAAAAGAAAAAAAGAATTGTTAATTATTAACTCAACCGTTTCGGATTTGTGTCCTAGCTACAATTCAAATGAATAAATATTTGAAAAATTTACAACCAGGATGGGGCATGAACCCATGACCGCCGATAATAGACGGGCACGTTATCCACTAGTCTAACGAGTTCAACAAATTTTATTTATAGATGTTGATTAAAACTATAGTGAACTTTTTCAGACTGTAAAAATTGTTTTTATGTATTTTTATGTTATACTGAAATTTTGCTATATGGAATAAAATAAAAAACCTGTTTTCTCATTTTATACGAGTATTCATATATAAATAATACTAAAAGGTGCTGACAATACTTACTACTATGATGAAACATTTACTAGGTTAAAACGATATTTTGTTTCGTTCAATATGTATGACTGATTTAAAAATAATGTTATTCTATATGTTTGTTACAACATTCATTATAACGAGTATTATATAGAATATATTTATTTGACTTTCAAAGTTTCGAATATGGCCAAGATTCCGTGAAAAGTGACGTAAACTTTAAAGTAAACACAAAGAGAAATTAATTAATATCTAATTGAAGTATAATTAATACGTTCCTTATATGCTTGAAGAATTTCACAAATCCATCAGTACATAGAGCCTCGACTATACGTAGTGACTTGCCCGATTCCATTTTTGTTATTTCACATAATTTCAATTTAATTTCATCATTATGTAAATGTCCCACTTTCGCCAAATGAAATTAATATGATAATATCTGTTTCAGAAAATTTACTTTTATATTTGACGATGGTTTTGCATTTTTTCAATTTTTAGTATTGTATATCAGATTTATTGTTGGAACGATCTCGCGATACCGCACAAATGGTAACGTTTATAAAATAAATTTATTTGCTCAATTCTAAGTTGTTTGTCTTTTTTGTCGGTATGATGGAAAAATTTCAATATATATTTTTATTTTGATTCAAATCCATAACTCATATCCTTATCATATATAAGTAGGTTTATTATATGAATATACTAAACGTATTTTAGAATACATACATAAGTTTTAAAGGAGGGCCGAAATATTTTTCTGCCAATTCAGAAAATAGCGAAATAGGAACACAAATTTATATGAAGATACATTTATAAAAGCCGGTTACGCGACAGGCATTTTTGGTTATTTATTAATTAAAGATTGTTACATGTTGGAAAATTATATATTTTTTAAATTAATTTCATCATAACAATAACATTATAAAATTACGTATCTATGAAACAAATATATATTTATAGAAGTTATTATGAGGGAATTGAACAAAGTTAACTTTACCATACTCTCCCTTAAGTCGCTCATGATTCCATTCTAGTCAACTACGTCACGTCAAATGGTACTCGGTTAGTATTTTTATGTAGAAATATCAATTAATTACAACAATTATAATTTCAAAATGTTGTAATTTATAGAGATGAAAATTTTTCAATGGGTTTTGTCACTAAAAAGTATCATATAAATTATATGATCTATTTCACGTTCGTTTCAGCAGTAAACTATTAGGTAAATATTGATTAGAAGTTGTCAATAATATTTAAGCAAATTTACTATTTCCTAAATATTCAATCCTTTATATTGCAAATTCCATTAGAAATCTTAATTTATACATCAATAATACTAGTCAAAATATATTTTTACCATTCCGCTCCGAAATTAAGCAAATGGATCTTTTCAATGTGAAAATTACTTTTTAGAGTTAATTCATACTTGTATCAATCCTTTGTGAGAAGCCTTATATTGAAATAAGACAACAGTTTTTACGTTTATTCCTACAAATATTTATTGAACATCAAGACTCGTTTCGCCATTACAACAACCTCTTTGATCATATGTAAGAATATTGTAAAAAGTGAAACCGGTATTGAAGTTCAAAATATATTTTCCAAAACACATATATTAGGCCAGGGTTTCCCAAACTATGTTCCGCTGAATTTGAATAGGTGTTCCGCGACAATTTGGTAAGATTTTATACTCGTACACTGCAACATTAGTAAGAATTACCCAACCTAAAAAAATGAGCAGAGTGTTCCGTTAAAATTTCCAGGTTTGCAAAGTGTTCCATTGCAGAAAAAGTTTGGGAAACCCTGTACTAGGGTAAGGTGAAATCGTATAAACTTTGTTATCATTTCAAATATTACTCTGACATTTTTTTATGAGTTATTAATAACCAATATCACTTATAACAATCAGTTATTATCTAAACCTATTTGTACCATGTTCTAATCTATAATATTGTAGAACTCTCAAAAAGTGTTTGAAGGAACTCTAGTAGGCACTCCGCCCGACAATCGTCTTAAAATGAGATGAGCGGATAACATAACTCGAGATACAAAAATGTTGAGTGTGGATGAGTGAAGAAAGAAAGTGAGCTAAAGACACAAAGGTCTATAAGGAGGTTGTCCAATCCGCCTTGGACCAGAATAG
>JAPMAE010009950.1:0-10392 GCA_036584705.1 Rhyacophila sp. 25_7 | reverse complement strand
AAAATAAAACACCAATTTATTGGTCATCATGCACTTCAAGTTTATGTTAATGTGACTTGGACTAAAAATCATTAAAACACGTTTTTGTGCCTCCCGTAAAATGTGTTTTGTGAGGGTTACTCCCTTTTACCTAAACAAGATCGATATGATGATCAAGACTATGATTATAAATTGATGCATGTTTCTTATTTATGTAAATGGCCACCGACTAAATATACTAGTGACTACAATAGTCAGTTGAGATTTATATATTCGTATATCATTTGTGTGGGAAACTTTAATGTTATAAATGTAATTTTAACAAGCAATTCTTTATCTTTACCAAGTGGCTAATTATATTTAGTGTGGTATCTTGGTAATAAAATTCGTATGTCACTGGACATTTCCACATTGTTTCCGACGAGAATTCCACTAAAGTTCAGCTTCAACCATTGGCTGGAATTTCCATTGTTTGTATAATGGCTATAACACATACTACGTACAAACGGTCTGTAGAACTCGAGGTGACCGGTCTCTTTGTTGTATTTACGCACCCAATAATTTGGTTTGTTCTTGAAATATTTCTGTTAAGTAAACGGACAGAGTAAATTAGAGAAACCTTTTTTTTTTGTGGAATCACAGGAATTTTCTACCTTTTTTTGTCAAGTTTATTAGTGAAATACAATTTTGAACTCTGGATGAATATAATCCATATACTCATACAATAAACTTATAGCAATAAATTATAAATATTAAAAATTAAATAACTTTAGTATAGTTATAAAATAAAACATTATAAAAAGTGATTTCAAATTTAGAACTTGCTTTTTGTTGACAATCAATATAACAGCTTTTAGGTAATATATTAATATTTTTTTAACCATATCCGCTTTGAAATAAAGCATATGAATTTCCATAATATAAAAAAATAACATTTTTTTATACTAGTCATAATTGTCATTTATTAGCTCATCCCATCTAGTTTATGTCCTGGTTTCAGATGCACTTGAAAAAACCTGTATAATATTTACCCGTTACGAGATTTGAACCCTAGACTCTCGACTCGTGAGTTTGATACGCTATTCACTCACCTAAGAGGGCGATAAATAAACATAATTCATATAAAAATATTAAAATATTAAAAGAAGTTTCCTGTAATATTCATAAAAAAATATTTAAATGATTTCGACTGTTTGCATAACTTTACTTACACGTCTAATATTTTAAAAATATTATTGTTGAGTACATACTAAAATGTTGCATAAGATTTTTTTACCTCAGATAATTTAACAGACCATATAATTTAATTACAATAATTATTAAATAATCACTGATATCGTCCTCTTCGTCGTTGTCATTGAGGATGCAAGAGGACTGGCCAATGACAAGGATTCATGAAGGTAGTATGTGGTGTCCATATGCTTCGACTAAGGAGCGTTATACGAGAAAAGAAGAAGATGTCGTCACGTTTGGACAAATTAAATAAAATTTTGCATGATAAAATAATGTTTATAAAAAAAAGTTAAATAAGAGAAAATGTTGGTCTATTATTGCTTAGAATTATCCAATTATGTAAAATGTATATTTTATATATATTTCTGAAAAATCACTTTCTGTCATTTTTAATGATATTTTAAGTATCTTAATTGTTTTAAGTAACATTGATTGTAAGTAATAATAAATGTTTATATCTGAGGCTTATAAACTTTTTTCCCCGTAAACCACTTGCCGATTTTTTTCCTCCGTAGACCCCTGCTTGTCAAATATTGAATTTTGGGGCTCCATGAGATTCACTCACGTGGGTTTTTTCTTACAAACATGGAGCTCCAGCAAATCGAAATCAATTCTTAGGGGGTCCACATATACCGCTTTGGGAATCTGTTGTTTATATCAATAAAATCATGATATAATGTAATCAATAAAAAAATATGAATCACATTATAACTGTAAATGATTGTTTAGTTTACGTTTTATTTTATAATAAAACATAATTATTTTAGATTACAATAAAATACATACTATGAATAAAACACAGATAAGTTAGTAGGCGAGTATGGAAAACTATTCAAATAAATCGAATATAACATCCGATCGCCATTTGGCAGAATCTTCATAAAGCTGTTGCACGTTTCAAATAGAAGCCGCACAGTGCAAATATTGAACATTCAAAACAAACGCCTTGAGTTTATTCTGCATATTCAATATTAGCATATTGCACGACACTATAGTAGTTGAAACGATGACAAAAGCCTCCAACTGCATTGTTTCTTGTAGTTAAATGATATAAATACGACTATAGCGATTGATTAAGTTTTATTTTATTGTATCAACAGAGAGAAAAAATAACAATAGTATAGAAGAATCTATGATCATGCTGATATTAACGATTATTCAATGGCAATGATTTTTCATACTGTAATATAGCAAGACAAACAAAATAAATGGTGAAAAAAATCAATGTACAGCCTAAAAATATCCACGAATAATTACAAACACTAAATTATTATAGTTCCAAAATTAATTTTGATCTAAGCTATAAATATAAATGTATATTCTATTGAAGTCCATCGTTGAATATCCATAAAAGGTCTAATAATTTTTTTTGACACTTGAACATGAATTTAGGGTATTGCCAGTAGCACAGAATATTTCTGCATAATTACTTTTTTTTCCTATTTTTTGGCACTTAATGGGTATTTTATGTTGTCTATTTAAATGTGGACAACATTTTTTCTAATGAGATTATTTTGTTAAGTTATTAATTTTTTTTAATCCGAAATTAATTAGTTACTAACCCAATATATACGAAAAATGAAACTAGATTACCGTATTATTTAAACTCCGTAGCAAAATACGATTTTATTACAGAAACTGCTTCAAGGATGATAAAAAATTAATATAATATAAATACATACAAACAATAATTAAATTATATATTATTATACTTTTCTTATGTTTATGATGATTGCAAGTAGTCGAAAAACGTAGTTCAAACAAAAATTCTTTTATAAAACAAAATGTTTTTATTTTCATTTCTAAAACACTTTTAAATTACAGACCGTGTTTATGAAGCTTTATGGCCTTAAACCTTTGTATAAGATATTTCTCCAAAACACAGTTGATGTTGACAGAGAATAAAAATAAAGCATTTTATTCCAGTTTGTTATTTCGAATGAAGATGACTTATTATTTCGAAACGCTCGACCAAATAAAATGATTTTTACGAGTTTCTTACTCTTCTGACATACAAAGACCCAGTAAAAATTCGGAGCTTAAGTAAGGCATAAATAAAGCAAGTGACGGAATTTGAAGAGCTCAAATATTTGTGATAAAAAACACAGTAAAGGGACAGTTTATTGACACGTATCTTGCGGATAGACGTAGAAAAGCCTAATTTTTGAACATATGCAATTTTTACTGATATTCTAGTTATTGTATATTTAATGAGGTGAAAACAGAATATTTATTTAAAACCAATATTAGTATCTTAAGTTTTAAAAATATTTCGTTTAGTAAAAAAAATATGGATTGCGTTTGAAAATTTACTAATTTAAAACATGTTTTATAATAAATAATTTAGAGTAGAAACATTAACTATGTACCCGTAATGAGATGCATCCATTATGATAGTTCTATTACCACATGTTTGTGATGGACAATATACGAGTACGTGGCGTTTTTTTACCTTTGCAAAAATTACCCAATGTTATTTCATATCTGATATAGATAAATTAGTGTTTTTAATATTTAATTTTGCATGTTTTATTTTATTATGTTATTTCTTTTATTGGGGCCTAAACAATTAACTGATATTTTTAAAGGATCTTCAAATGTTAACTATATTAATAAAAATAATTACAATTATTGCCGTTATAAAAAAAAACTTCTTATTGACTATCACTCATTTATCACCGATTATTTGTTTATATTTTGTTATTTTTTTAACACAGTTGAGTTTATATTTTTCTAACGTTATCATTCTATTTTATTAAAATAAAAGACGTATGAAATGAACGTTGCTGTAGAGTCAATTTAACAAACTGTAAATTATAATATGGTGTGAAATATATTATTTCTGTCGTGATATTATAACTTAGACGTATGATTATAATAAAAATTCATTGTTCGTCATGTTAAATATGGAACTGTGTGTGTGTTTATAGGCTTAGTGTTATTGTTAAAGAAAATCTTTTTAAGTATAAAAGAAAATTTGAAAAAATATTTAGTGAGATAGTTTTGTTACAGAGTCCATTTATTTATGAAACCTTATAGCACGCATTACTATTGTGCAATAAAAAAGCAAGGCTTTTATAATAAGAAATTTATACAATTCAAGCTTTAATGCATTTTGCAACTAATATTTTATATTAAAATAAATAGCCTTAATATTTACAAATAACCATCATTGTAAAAAAAAATATTTCCATTAAAATCTTCTATTATAAAAAACAAAGATCCATTTGCCAATTAAATGGCCAAATTTATCTACAAAAAATAGTATGTACTTCTGAAGATTTTTTTTGGATATTCTCAGGGGATCAGGAAACCTCAGGGTCTGTTAGTTAAAACTCCTATTTTATTTCCATAACAAGCTAATAATTATAAATTAAAGAAAAATATTTCTAATATATTTGTTTTATATGAATACATTTTTTTGTGTAATAAAAACATCTTTAATATTTGGGGGCCACATTGTATAAAGCGACACAGTAAGAAATCTGGAACTGTTACATAATGTATGCACGCAGTATATGTGAAGCTTTTCCACTAGCAATCGTATTTCTTTACCAAGCGCAACGCTTATTTTAAAGCTCTTTTAACTGGGCCTAGTTATTGTGTTTTGACAAACATAGCATCCAGTTCTTTGTATTGTTAGTATCTTGTTCTGTTACGTGTTTAATTATTATTGGTGTATTTTGTTTTTGTTTAATAACATCTGTGATGGACGAACATAGTAACTTTTTGTAATAAAGCTGTGCATATTATTACAGTCTTTAGATTTGAATGCTTGTTTTGTAACAAAGTATCTGTTCATGAAATTATATGCAAGATAATCTAAAAGAACTTAGTAGAAAATATTTTTTTTATGTTAATGGTTGTATTAATTTCATTTTAAAACCTTTTTTGTCGTAGAAGATAAGAATACACTTACAGAAAGAGGCACCAATAAATATTCTAAGCTGGGAAAGCTCTTTCTTATTTCTCATGAATATAAAAAAAACAAAAATTTTCAGTCAACCTCTGGGCACTAAAATGTACTCGTAGACAGTTTTGAGACAGAATTTGTTAGGTTTGTAGGTACGCAAATAGTATCATAAAAACTTCCGTATGCCATTTTAAGCTCACGAACGTCTTTTCTAGAAAGAAAAACTATTCGTTGGAACGTTAAAAAGTATAAAAAATTAGATAGCTGTAACCCCGAAAGATCGTTAAGTATTACGACTACAAGGTTTAACTGTTAGTGTTTTAAAGATGGCATTCAATAAATTTAGTGAACTATTTTTGATTATTTTATTAAAAATTAACTATTCTATCCGTAAATTTTTAGATTTAATCTCATTAAAGTTTTTATTTTATGTAAATTGATGAATTTTTAAATAATAATGTTACAAAAATACAGTAAAATTTTGGTATATTAAAAAAAATTTGGGTTGTTTAATTGAATCAATTTATGAAAAAAAAAAGTTTTTTTTTTCTATTAAGTGGTTATTATAATAAAAACATAAAATTGATTTCTAAGCCGTTGGCGCGAAAAATTATAGCTTAGCTACGTGTGTCGTAGATAAACATAGATAAAATGCAAGTTGTTGATAGGTTAAACCATTGCTGAGGAATAATTAACCAACCCCGTGATCTGAAATATTAACTAGTGTTTATGTATCGTTTAACCGATAAAGCATTTCTAAAATCTAAGCGCAATGATGAATCTTCACTTTTAAATCAAAATAACTGCACGCGTCATATTAACTATATTTATATGGATTATTGGAGAGAAATATAGTTTTTACGATATGATATAATAATACATAATACGTGTATTATATATGTAAGAAAACTGGCAATAATACAATAATTTATTATAGTGTCTACTGTAAAATAAAGCGCATGAAATACTCGTAAATGTATATTGGTAGCTCAACTATTTGTTTCGAGTTGAATAATAAATATAACACGATTATACTTTATTAATGTCAGATGCCATCTTCTTAATGCTTATACACTATTACTTGCTACTCTATGGTAGCGAATAATAGCACCTTACGAAGTCTCAAAACTACCATTTACTGAGGTTTGAAAACTGATGCTTGCACTAAATTTTGGGTGTACGATTATATGACTATACGCCAAATTATATGAAAAGGGAATGCATCATGCAGCCTCTTATTAGACCCAAAGTGAAGATGAGGCATTAGACTTAGCTTGGCCATGTGTTGAGAATGCTTGAATCACTACTCAATCGGGCATTCTGTTATTAAAGCCAACCAGATTCCGTTGTCCTAGGAGGCAGCTGAATACAAAATACAGGTATATTCAGAAGAGTTACGGGACGCTGGCATGACATAGGAAGATGCAAAAAGACTGGCCAATGACAGGGATTCATGGAGGCAGCATGTGGTGTCCATATGCTCTAGATAAGGGGCGTGACATAGCATAATATGAAAAAGAAGTGTTTTTGGCTAATAAAAATTCGATTGTACAATTATTTACAGTTAATAGAAGTTCGTTTTTAAACGATAAACACATTTTTTACCGAACCATTGTAAAAGATAATCAACTGAAATATTTTTGCTGTGTTAATAATAATAAAATAGAATTAAAAAAAAAACCTTTACCGTAGTAACTCAACTATTTTTAAATTGAGAAAATATAAAAAAAATTATATTGATATATTTATTGATAATATTTGGTAATAGTCATATAAAAAGAATAAATTAATAATTAAAGATGTTCTTGTATTTTGAAAACGTTTTGTCTATGGCAATGTTTTTGACTGATGGGTAGTTATTAGAGAAGTAAGTTTTAAGCGCTGTATTAAATGAAACTGGATTTTAAATTATGGTGTTAAGAAATATTTATTATTGTGTTTTGGTTTTGATAGATTAATTTTATTATATGTGTATGAGTTTTATTATCCTAAGATTAAATTATTATCCCCTCTATTTTCATTTAAAATAGTATAAAATTTGTATATTTTTAGTGGTGTTATAATAGTATTTATCTATTTTTAACATAAAGTAACAGGCGCAAAGGAATCTTATTGGGAATTCTTTCGTCAACCATTCATAATGAGAACATATTCCCCTTTACAAATTGCGGCAACATGCCAGCGGTATTTTGAATGCAGCAACGGGCAGAACTTTAATTGAAGTGCCGGCAAAAAAGAAAAGTTTATCTACAAAAACAAATGAAAAAAAAACGGGAGAATGCTTTACTTTTCTCGGCACGAGCTAAGGTTTGAAAGGGACGGTAGAAAATGTTTATTGCACAGGTGAAGTGTTTTTTATTTGTGTACGTGTGAAATTTAAATTTTTAATGTAAAATATTGAAGTAAATAATTTTGGAAAACGTTGAATTATTTATTAAGCCATTTTAAATTTTATTAGTTTACTGCGTTACTCTGAGGTCTAAATACGATTTTTAAAAAATATCTTCGAAGGCATCATTTCTAAGGTATATTGTGAATTGCAAATAAATAAATCCCATTCAATGTTATACTACAAATAAACCGGACTATAGTTGTGATAATCGATTACTTCAATAGAATATTCATAAAATATTTTAACCCATATGTTAAGATGAAGTATTCAAAAACTATGTAAGAATTTCAAAGTATCATTTTTTTCTTAAATCTAATATTTGAAAATGGCGACGTTATTTTTAAAATTAATATAATGTACTGTCTTTCCTATGTAGAAAGCCACTGAAATACATTAATATAGTAACGCAATTTTATACGATTTTTAATTAATTTTGGCTGTCCAAACATTTTTTGCTATTTGAATTTAAATACCAATACTGGTATTTATGTTACTACTTACGATTATTATCATCGTTGAAATAATCAGAGAGTCTAAAAACGTAATATAAAAAGAATGAGCATTTTAATAAGTTTGAGTCTGTTTAGTTCTACAGCCTAGTTAAAGTAACCTAAATTTTAGATTTATAATGTGATTGTGAAACCTATAGTTATATATAAATGTATAATTTAAAGCTTAATTGAAAAACAAGGAAAAGCCGTATAATCAGGTGATTGAAAATAGTTTTTTTCCAAAAAATACCTGGACTAGTCAAAGAAAAGCAAGAATTTTAAATCTGTACTAATGCTATGGTCTCCAATAAATTTAACATTAACAATGAATACCGTGAAGTTATATTCTTATATGCAATGAATCTGGGATTCTCAAAAATATATACAAGGCCTTTCAATAACAGATAACTTAACGAAAGGTACAAAAAATAGGTGTGAATGACTGAAAGCAGAGAATTAGAGACAGAGAGCCTTTGGAAAAGTTTGTGCAATCGGTCATAGACTCGAATCTATATAAATAACAATATATAAGACGCGTTCATGACTGGATATGCTGCTATTGAATTAAAGGTGATCGTATTTTTAATATATGGTAAAATTTGAAATATCTAAATATGGGAAATTCATATTTAAAAAAATAGAAGTATCACACATTTCTTTAATAAATACTTTTTCACTTGAAGACGTTTTAGTAAAAAATAAGCCGTAAACTCGGTAAAAAAAGTCAGGATTTCTTTGTAAATCACTCAAATTAAATGTATTGTTTAATATAAATTACAATTAATATTCACAGTTTAAATAAAAATCAGTGATAACAAAATATATCGTAATTCTAAATGGTGCACTCAGTGTACATTCCGAGTTGTGGTGAGCCTGACTCACATAACGAGTGGTAAGGGTTAATTAATATGGAAAATGTATGTAGTACTCGTATATACACATCAATTTGTAGTTAGGATATCAATCACCGATATGCCTAATGATGTGATAATTCAATTATATAAATCAAAGCTAGTTCAAACTTCTAAGACATCTTCATTTATAAACTGACGTTGTTTTACTAAATCCTTTCACGAATTTTTCACTAAGACGTCACGTCCCAACATCTAAGCAAAGGTTTTTGATCCCGGCCAACAATTGGCACACCTTGCGTAAGTATTTAAAGCGTTTTGCACCTGACGATATTGATATTCTTATCACAAAATTTTCTCAAGAAACTAAGTACGACCTACTCTTCTGATTAAAAGGGTGAAAGGTCAAATCATACTTTGATAACTATTACAAAAAACAAGTCAAATTTTATATCTATAAAGCATTATTTTAAAATTGAAAGAGGTCTGTTTATTTGAATTTATTTCCAAGAAAAAGTGCGAATCTCTAAAAAATCACGTTCACACAATTTTCGACCATTAAAGTTTTTATATTAATTAGTCTAGTGATTGTGGGCTAATTTTTTATTTATTTTTCAAAAATGTTTTTTTTATGTATTTATTAATAGAATATATAAGTATTTTGAAAGCAAAACCTTTAAAATTTATTGTAGTAGTATGTAATCTTGATTGAATACTTATAAATACTATTTTTATGTGTAAGAAAAATCAAAAAAATATTTATATATTTAAGTGTGAATAGATATTTTATAGCAGTAAGCGCTGAAATAATCATAGAAATCTTAAGTGCTTATCTGAGAGTAATGATATTAAAGTTCTTATTAAAATCTCATCGGTATAAGTACTATAATAAAAGTATTCGTCTCTATTATTCAACAGGAAAGCTTTTAAAAATCCTCTTCAAGATGAAGAAAATTAGAAAGAATTAATTTTGTTAGTATTTGTAGATGGCTTCGAGTAATTATTTCTACGCTTCGTTTATTTTTTTTAATACCATTTGCTAGTGAAAAGTGTGGAAGAATAATAACTCAGCGTATTTTTTCACTCTAACCAATTTGTTTGTACTACATTTCATTGAAACAATAATTATATTATTTAGAATTTAAAAAGAATGTTTTATGAACAATTTTCATATTTTTTTTATTTAAACCGAATTATTAAATTTGATTGTACTTTTATGATCATAGTTGAATTATTCAAAGCAAATTAAATATAATGTAATTGAGAAGAGTATACAATGTCTTAAAAGCATATATTGAATCTGTAAGTCATAGTTGTTTATAATTGAGAATAAGTGATTCAAAAAGATTCGTATCAAAGTTGACTAAAACATATTTTAATATTATGGCAGTTATATAATTCAAATTTTATGACTGCAATCAATTTTTATAGTTGACTAGCTGAAACCCGGCATGCATTGCTACGCCAGTCAAAGAAAGTTCATTCATTAATTCTGTAAATAATATTTTATTCAAGTGCTTTAGGATACACTAT
>JAPMAE010009930.1:0-10401 GCA_036584705.1 Rhyacophila sp. 25_7 | reverse complement strand
AAGATGGCAGAAGGTTATAGATAATATGGGGAATTATTTTATATAAGAAAAATTATTTTTAATTTCATTGAAAAAAACGACATTACTTATGGGTACCCTAATAACTTGCTGATTTCTTGGATAAACGAACCAGACTTCACTACGCGACCTCTCAATTTCAAAATGAAGCTGAATATCTACAGTGATTCCCTCTCCATTTTAAATTATATTCCTATCTTCGTACACTGTACAGATGTAAGTTGTCGCAAATGGAATCAGAATTCCGAGAGTTAATACTCTACCACAAATGACAAAATTTTATTTGACAACATTATGTTTGTTATGCGCAGGTTATTTAGGATATTTTCCTCTGCTGACGCAGTTTGATATAAATCGGTCTTAACAATCTTAAAGAACTTTTCCATATTACATTACTGATATTTTTATGTCAGTTTATAAAGAATTTATATCTTGGGCTAAAACTAAACACTTCATTAAATAATCACATTCACCACATATGCTAGAACGATAGTACAGTATTTGTACTTTTCCATTGTCTTTCTTTCAACAATAATTTGTTTTCAGTAACCTAAAACCTTTTAAAATTCTTAAATATGTGGGATTCTACTAAGATATACTCGTGTATATATTCGACATAATCTACACTTCAGATATCGTACTGGTCTAATTTAAAAAAATCTGTGATCACCAAGTATCATGTTTTGCATACTGGTCACTCGTTTTCAAAGTGTGTATAGGAATTATTCAAACGTACGTGCAAGTGTAATGTTATTTATTGTTACAATATGCCTCTTTCGCCATTTAAAAGTCTAGCTTCAATGATAGTTTCGTAATTAAAAATGTGAAAAATCAAATCGAAATTTTCCAATCTCAGCCGTTGCATGGGGTTTTCTATTGACGGCGCGTTTTTCTTGTCTGGGATCGTCAGCGCGCTCGCTCGTCGAGATAATATCGAACGGCGGGTCGCGCGACGTACCTATTCGCCGCGTGCTATTTTCAACCCCTCTGCGCCTACGATGTGCGGTCCGCCCACCCCTATTGTATGAACCAAAATATAAGGCGTGTTTGCCATATCATCACGTTGATACGATAAAAATTGTCGCTCTTTGATTATGATAACATTTAATACTAAATACGTGTCTATGACGGATACGGATTCCCCGAAAGTCATCTATTCTTCTGCGTTATTTGTATTTAGCTACTGATGCGTTCATTGTTAATTTGTTCGTTTAATCAAGAATACTTGTGAACATTTTTTTGAATACAACTAGCGTTTTATTAGACTGCAGAAGTTACCGGTCATAGTACGAAATAGTGCTTTGGCAATAGTTAAATATGTACTATTTTTCTCTGTATCGATAATATTTCACTAAATTGACTCGGACAAGGGTTGTTTTATCAACACTTCTAATATCATCTTATTTTAATCACTTTTTATGTGTTTTGTTAACTTGTATTGCATGTTTTATGAAATCATAAAATATTTAGAACTCTGCCAACCAACCTCTACAGCTTTGAAAACGTATACTCCTTCAGCGAGACGACTAATTCTAATATTGCATTATTTACACTAAAATGGTCCACACATCCCAACAATGTGAACTCAAAGCGACCAGTGACTCTTATCACAAAGTTTTTTTTAATCTTTTAAAGGTTAGCTTTATATGACCATATATGGTCAGTATTATACGTAATTCGCAGGACAATTATTTACCCATTATAGCAAAAAGAACATTTTGGCGTTTCTACGTTACCTACAAGTTTTCTTGCAATTTCATTGCTTCGTTGATACACAATACCGTATACGTTTTCGCAACGTCTTATTTTATTAATTTTAGGTCAAATAAGTGTGTCAGTTGTAATGTATGTTTATCGGACGATTAACATGTGAGTCGCGCATAATTTTTGTTTATTCATCTTGTAATATTTGCAACCGTTGTTCATTTCTTAATAGCAATGTTAATATTGTAATCGTTTCAATTAAACGTGCGCAAGCGCAGATCGTCATTCGCATTATTGGCAACCCTGTTGGTTTTTTTGTGAATCGGTCCATTCATTGGGGCGGTGGGAGTAATAAAACGAACATTCACGTGGTTTGTTAGGGGCGCCGCTCGCAAATTACTACAATAAAGTAAAAAAACACATTATATAATATAATTTATGACATAAGAATAAATACTTACATTTATTTACAATTTTCTTGCCGCTAATGTATCTAATTACATATTTATCTTCAATAATTTTATACAACATATTAAATTTAATTATTCCTACTTGTTTAGGCTTTTGAACCAACCTTTATTCGATGTGTGCTGTGAACTATTATACTTTTGAGTTCCCAATTTAGATGCAGCTTTATTCAAAATAATTAGCCTGCGGCACTGATTTCCATTGATATTTACAATTAAATGTGTGCTTATCTAGCTTATACTGTGATTATAAAGTATTATATTTCGTGGTTTTTCGGGAACTAGAAAATATCTCTTGGCATCCAATACCGTTCGTGTCTAATTAGTTTTCTTCGCGAAACTTTTTTACGTAATCTAGTTTCTATATTATGAAAACTTACATTTAAAAAAAACATCTACATGCTTTTGTATACATTACCTTTATTTATAAAATTGTATTAAATGCTTTATCTGGCAGGCAATACTCGTGGCTGTATCGCGCCTCATAATGTACTCTTGCGATGATGCCAATGCCGTCTGTCGTAATAACTCGCAGGGGCAAAGTTTTTCATACCCGATACAATGGGTCAAGTCTACGAGCGTTAGACAGCTGAGGGCGACTACCCCGGGCCGCCAACCTCGGTTTTTACACCCTTCAAAAAAATTCAATTCGACGTCTGCGATCGCGCCGCAAATATGCCTTTGCTTTTAGTAAGTGGCATGCTCGGTGAAAATTCAGTTCGCAATTGGCTCCCGGCGGGAAAACTCGGTACTCGCCCCGTGTTTTCGGCTGATCATTGACAGTTGAATTGTTTTCGGTCAGTGAGTTTTTAAAATAAATTAATAACCGTCAAACATTTTTGTCGCATTTTGTATCTGTTGGGTTTTAACCTAACCAACAAATTAAACACGTAATAATTTTATTTTTAAGTCCTCTCGTGCAGAGCAAATTGTTATATACATTATTTTTTAATGCATCATTATTTAAACGTTTAATAATCGATTAAATATTGTCATAATATTTATGGCAAGAATTTACGGATACTGTTGATTAGCAAGTCTGCGATTGTATGCGTGCCAGTAAATTAGTGTGTGTCAATAAATAATTTCGACTCACTTTGTCTTGTCGATTTTTTTATACGGAAAATGTTTTTTTTTATGTTGCCGTGTAATGGTTTATTATATAGTGGTGTGTGTGCTCAAGACATTCATGTGCATTTTTTTTAAATATCTATTTTAGCTCACCCATTGCAAAATCTCACTGTTAGTATATAGAGCGTGAAATACGTGCCAATCGATTGCTATATCTTAGTTTTTTCTAGCATGTAAGCCAATTATTCAACGATTCACAGCCACGTGAAATCAAAGCCTAACATACTAAAATTATCAACCTAACTCCATGTTTCGCGATTCATTAATTGAGCTGTTATCAATTACCCTTATGTTTATCTTAAACATATGAGTATAAACATTATCACATCTGTGATCATATCATGTTAAATCCAAGTAATTACATTCACTAATAACAATTGATAGTTAATAAATCGTGATTCATTGAAACCGTCAATTATCAACCGCAACATGTTTAATACAATAAAACGCGATGTTTTTTACGTTCCATTAAATCTTCACCAATGTAATAAATTATTCTTTAATATTTCTTTGTGATAAAATACCATAACAACCCTTATTCGGCGGATGTGGGAAATAAATGGAAGGCCGCTTTACGATTGAGCGAATTTATTAAACAGCTGATTTTTTCAAACACTAAAACATACTTCGACTAAGTAAAGTGCTAATTTTGTCGGTCGGCTAGAGTCACATTTCTTTCGTCGCTTCAGACAACTACGGTTTCAATCGTAATATTTTATTATCATACATTACCTAATACTTTGAAAACATTGATTTCATTCAATATCGCTATTTTTACGTACTTGTTTGTGCAAAGTAAAATGAAATTTTAATAAAAATCATATTTTCAGCCCGCGTGAGGCCCTCTACTAAAAGTTGAGCTCTGCACTCCGCTGAGAGCTCCCAAGAACCGTATCAGGAGTAGAGTAGGGAGGCCGGAGAAGGTTCAGTTGGTGTGTCTCACGCCAGCAAGACGGAGAGCCCCAGGCAAGCGGGGCCAGTTGTTCGTGTCTCGGGGAGGGCGCCGGTCCCCCCCGCCAAGCGACGCTGGGTCCCACCCTCAACGATCAGACACCAGGATGCCCACGCCTATGAAGCAGCCACCGATCCTATCTTTCGCAAGGTCGGCTTACACGATATTTTTTCTAAATGTGTCAAATTTACCAATCGCTTCGTTTAACATCGGAGTAATATCGTATTTTTCAATTCCAGGTCCGAGGCATCCTCAACAAACTCACACCGGAAAAGTTTCAAAAGCTGAGCGATGATCTGCTAAATGTAGGCCTCACCACCGAGACTATTCTGAGAGGCGTGATACTCCTGATCTTCGATAAAGCCTTGGACGAGCCGAAGTACTCGTCTATGTACGCTCAGCTGTGCAAAAGGCTATCGGAAGAGGTCCCTAACTTCGAACCGCCCAACGGGCCGTGCACTTTCAGGCTTCTTTTGTTGAACAAGTGTCGCAACGAGTTTGAAAACAGGGCCGCGGCCAGCGAGGCGTTTGAGCGCCACGGCGCTCCGCTCACCCCCGACGAGGAGGAGCGCCGATATATCGCCAAGTGCAAGATGTTGGGCAACATCAAGTTCATCGGGGAGCTGGGCAAGCTGGAGATCCTATCGGAGGCCATCGTGCACCGCTGCATCCGCCAGCTTTTGCCGCGGCGCGTACCCGATCAACAAGAGGACCTAGAGTGTCTGGTCCAACTCATCAGGACCTGCGGCCGGGTCTTAGATTCCGAGAAAGGCCGCGCCCTCATGGACCAATACTTCCTCCATATGGAGACCTTGTCCAAGTGTCGCGAACTAATGCCGCGCATACGTTTCATGCTGCGGGATGTTATTGACCTGCGAGGGGACAAATGGGTCCCCCGCAAGGCCACCAGCACCGAAGGGCCTATGCCCATACAGCAGATCAGAGGAGATGACGACCATGCTCGCGACAGTTATCGTCCCAGGGGCGGGGGTGGTGGCGGAGAACGACTGCGCCAGCAGGGCCAGGACTCCGTCGGAAGCGACTCCCTCTTCCACTCTGGCCTCAAGACCCGAGGCGGCTTCGTAGACGACATGTTCCACGCCCTCAACAATCTCGGTTCTCCTTCTGGCAACCTCATCCACATGAACAATTCTCATCATGATAAATACTCATTCGGATCTAACGGCTATGGAAATAATAAGAATGAAAACAGGGATGGATACAGAGGGCACCAGAGACAGGGGGGAGGATTTAACAGCTACAACCAGAGACAGGGAGGGGGCTTCAACAAACATCAGAATAATAACAACAATAATAATGGTGAGTTATTAATTATTGCAATTTTCATGTGTTTCATACTTATTGGAAGGCATTACATTTCTGTTCCTCAGATCGCACATTCAAATTTCCTTAGCCATATTTATTTCAGTTAATCTAGAAATCATCGAGTGTATTACCGTTACGGTATATTTTAATTGATAAAAACTTTGATCAATTTTAAGGCAACAGCAAAGAGCTCGCGCCGCGTTTTAAGAAGAGTTTGGTACTACCAACGCCTGGATCCATGGAGGAACTCCAAATGAGGCCGGCCGCCAACTCCCTGTTATATAAAGCGAACAATCTAAAGCCGCAGTCATTCCCATTGCATACCCCACAGTCTGGTAAGTTATATGCTAGAAATTATGAGAACTGTTTTTCATATAAGGTGCACACTTATGATTTTTATCTTCAAAAATCCGTGTTTTTCATTACAGGCTACTTTCAATCTACGAGGATTATTTTTCATTATTGAATATCTCAATACATACAAATTTTCAATGACAAATGAACATTTTTCACAATGTTAGTTACAGTTTTTAACCATTAACTCAACTCATTGTATCCATGTTGTAAATTCAATTACACGTGAAAAAAAGATAATAATTTTACCCCGCTTTTAGATTTAAAGCAATCGATGAGTGCACATGTATCTACCCAACCAATGTGGATGACAAATAACCCCTTAAGAAACAAATAACCATATCGAAAATGTTGTCTGTGAACTGATTGCATTAGAAAAACTGAGCTCATTTTTTTTAACAATAATATTTGAAAAGTTGTAGTAATTGCTGTCGTTGTTTTAACCAGTAAGTACCATGGACAAGTTAATTTGCACAACATTGAAGGAAATTCACTCGATGTTAACTTATATTTTGCATGAATAATTATATTTATTATTGTATTTTTGCTCAAACAGTCATGGCTTTCCGAAATTCGATAGTATATCTTCCGGTACGGAAAAGGTTGATTCAGTACACTTTTAGCTTAGATTGCTACCTGTTCATGGATATATCGAAGGGGAGAAAACAATTAAAATTGATAAATCAATTTTATAAAAGTCGCACAATTTTTCTAAATTATCAGTTTTTTCATAATGTTTTGACGGCATACGTTTCATATTTTGTTGATGAAAAGGATAGAACTACCTTTTCACCCATTGAGTTCTATTCATGTGAACAGATGGAACTATTTTTCTCACCAGAAATGTCTTAATATTGTGATATCAATGTCTTCATTTAAATATAGTTTGAAAAAGTATTAGGCACGAATTAGATACTCGAGTAAATATCGAAATGATACTCATTGTACTGAGAATTTTGTATATCAATTATGTTTTCTTTACAATGCAAACTATAACATATGAGTTTTGATCTTAACCATTTGGCAATGGGAGCAAATTTGCCGAGTTTTTTTTAGTGTTTTGGGAAAATTAATAAACAGTGCTAATTGTATTTAATTTTTTCCTCAAAACTATGTGGACTGTGTGAAGTAGTATCTCAAATTAAATTATAAACACGAAAATATAAAATATTTTTCTCATTCAAATTAGACTTCATCACAAAACAAATGTCACCACTCATCGCTATTAACATGCTTTTTTTGTCTTAAGTTCATATGAACATATGACAGATAACACATAAAATTACTAATATTTATCTTCCGCGATGGTAGTCACCAAATGTTATTTATTATAAGGCAAGGTGTTTAAATTTCAGACGTTTGTTTACTTTGACTCTCTTTTCCCTTACAAAATACACAATTTTTCTTTAACTTGACATGCCTGTAAAAATGTCTATATCCTGACCTAAAATATCGTAAGTTACTAGTAAATACTCCGGATACAGCTAGATAGAAAGATCATATTGGTATCCTACAATCTATAAAAATACATAAATGTTTCAAAGTAAAAATTATATAATTAACATTAGAACATTTGGGTCGGTGTTATCTGTAAGAAAATTTGTTAAATTCACCATATAACACCCGCAGGCTCAAATCGTTGCGAATTGTATAACTCGTTACTAAAGGTTTCATTCAATTATCTTTTGATCTACTCATGTCTCCAAAGCAACCGATTACTGAAGACATGCTATTGTATGTCCGATATTCACCATAATATTGCTAAAGATAGTTTTACTGAGATTATTTTTTTTCTTTTATTAATAGGTGCTTTACGACCAAATCCAGGGGAAAGAGTGGGCACCTTGAATGACTTCTTACCAAATCAATCGAAGAATTCATCGAGTGCACAACCGACGGGTGGTGCCAGCACTCTTCTCAAAGACTCTCCTATCACTATAAAACAGGCTCAGGACAAGGCTAGTAAAGCTAAAAAAGATAAGGTGAGTAAAGTTAAATGAATCACATTTAATACTTTTATTTTACTACACTTGTCAAAAAAGTGATTTATTGTAAAATCTTTGTCAACAAACGTGGTCCATTTGGTTAAAGAAATAACTAACAGAAAAAATGTTCAGAAATACTTCAGTGTATCTTTGCTCTAACATTCACATATTTAGTTCTATATTGGAGTGGAAAATTTATACAGGTCTAGAAATGTAATTTTTTCCCCATAAGAAAAGACAAAAGTGACAAGAGTTTGAATTTGTTAATGTCACTGAAGATTAAACATTTTGTTTTGAAAGTTTTTAAAGCCATTATTAATTTACATCGAAAATACTCACGTAGGGTCCGAGTCGAGAAGAGATCCTGAAGCGAGTGACAGGAATATTAGATGATCTGACTGCAGAAGTCACTCCTCAGGACGATGAACCAAAAGAGGATCCTATGGAAGCGGCCATGGCCGCTTATAGAGACTTAAAAGTACCCGATAAAATCATCAAGGATATCCCATTTGCTGTGCTTAACTATGCTTTGGAGAAACAAGGTAAATAAAACCAGAATTGAAAGAAATTAGTACCTCTTGTGTTCGAGACAACCGGATTAGAATTTTATGAAATATAATTTTACAGGTGTCCAATAATAATATTTTTCAATCATTCTGTTATACTGTTCTATCTTCCTCAGAAATAATAATGGCGATTTTTATTACAAAGAGAGTGTGTCTCTTTACAATTTGTGTAATATATGGTTGTTTCATTTTCTGTAATGCACGTTTGTGCTAAATAAAAACCAACGTATTTAAAAAACGTGATATTCTTATTACAAAAGCTTCTCTTCCATACAGCTGCTTCTGTCATGAGCACACATCAGCACTAATAATGTGTGCATATTTTAGACGCTGTATGAAACACTTTTTATATTATACTATATGGTATTTCAGATGAACAATCGGAGAAATGCGTCGGGCTGTTGGTCGCCTTGAAGAAGGAGTCACTGGTGACGAGCGCTGCGTGCACGGAAGGCATCCGCTCCCTTGCTTTGGTAATTTCTCAGAGAGAGGCGTCCACTCCTCGCATCGGAACCGCCGTAGCTCAACTTCTCACCAATTCCATGCAACAAGTAATTAAACATTCTATTAATCGTTGTATTTGCAAAGAAACGATGAAAAATTAGTCTGCATTTGACCCGTCGTGACCATTTTGTGTTTACTACAGTTGTACAAAAACAAATCATCACATCATCTCTGCATTTGGGCTATTTTGTAAAACTAGTGCACTTAGTAATTTATTTTTAATATTAATTCATCCCATGCGACCTTAGCTTTCATTCGAAATGACTTATGTGGGTGTTTGTTCCGAAATTAGTAACTGGAATAAAAAAATGGTAAAATTCCTTTTATTTCTTTTAGATACCATCCTTTCGACCCATCGTCTTTGATATTAAATATCCTTGAATTAAATACGATTGTTCAAACTTGATTCAGGTATTTGTTTCGGTGATAACGTCCTTGCTGGATATGAATCTTTTCCCATTGAGTCATTTGTTTCTCTGTGACTTTAAAGTGAGAGAAGTTCTCAGCTGCAAGTTTGCAATACAATTCTAAAATTTCGGCCATGCCAATTACAGATGTATAAGTTGCTCGGTGTATTGTGGCGGGGGAAGAGAATTTTTTTCCTCACTGAGTGATCTTGATCTTTCATTAACTAAACATGTTTAAAATAACTCCCCTTTTCCAAGTAGTCAACAATTACGGTGAAAGATACAAATCTCAAAAAATAATAATCTTTATCGTTTTTAGAGTAGTATGGTCGCTGAGAGAAATCGAATTTTGTTTTATACACTGCATCTTTTTCATATATAACAAAGATAAAATGAAACCTATGATTTAAGAAATATATCTTATTAATGTCAATGACATTTCACCAATAGAACTCACATGTTTGTACATATCTCATTGAAAGCAATTTTAATTCTAAATTGTGATGATTGAATTTTTTTCCAGAGCCTGACCACTTTAACAGATATTGCCGCACTGACTGAAAATGGCGCTCACTATCCACTGTTCTTATTAGTACTACAGCAAATGAACAAAACATTGGGCAAACAACCTCTCACAGAGGTCTACAATAGCAGCAAAGTACGTAAAAATCATTCACTCGAGTAAATGAAATTCTTTCAATCTATTGATTGATCGACTATGATTGACTCAATCTTAATTTTATTTCCTTAAAAGCAAAATATTGGTATATATATATATATATATTGCGTGCTTTCTGTATTTTTAACATCCAGAGTGAGTTTTTAAATTACGTTTTCCACAATTGAGTAAAAGTTTTTTCATTAATCTAACTTTGAATTATATTAAATGTATGCAATACTATTGTTGTATATAAAATGTTTATTTCATTTCTTTTAACCTTTGCAGGAGTGAGTTTTTAATTACGGTTGCACAATCAGATGAAAGTT